>JAHBCN010021127.1:0-14460 GCA_019359885.1 Listronotus oregonensis | reverse complement strand
ATTCATTGCGCAAATTCCGCGGGGCCCAAACCCCCCCCTATTCCCCCCCCTCACCCCGGGGGAAATTTTTGTTCTCAGTATTGGGCTTCCTACACCTTTAAACTTTTGCTTTTAGCACGTATATCATAAATATTTTCTACAAACACCATTAAAAGTTCAAATTAATGATTTTTTTATCGTCGAAATTATTATTATTTTTAAAATCTAATTTCATTTAATTTATGTATGAAATAAGTTGCTAAGGTAAAAAAACAAGTAACGTCAAATAATGGCGAATTCTTGTTGGATGGAAAGTGATCAAGAAAATAAATTTCTCCCAGTGAAAATCGAAGAAGCTGCCAATAAAGCTACTTTTGAATTATTACCTAGAAAGTCAAAGCAACAATACGAATTTTAAATACGATTTTTTTCTTAAAAGTCCATTGGGCCGCAAAATTGAATCAATTTGGGGTTGGGGGGCATAACGTTTTCTAAAAACGATAAATTATCATTTTTTAAAAACTATATGAAAGCCAACACTTAAATCTAGGCTTCTGCTGTAATGTTTTTAAATTTGGATTTTTTTTTAATTTTTCCGGTGAAAGTCACCCTAAAATCGGTTATGTTTAGATCTATTTTCTTTTAAACCCCCACTTTTTAAAAAAAAACCGTTACAGCAGGGCAAGTTTTTTCCTTTTTTAAAATGATGTATTTTTATGTCTTTAAGTAAAAAATAGTTACCGAAAACCGTTATCTCCTGTGGTTAAAATGGGAAACAACATCACATGATCACCGAATTTGGAAGAATAAAAAAAATAAATTTTTTAATGCGGCTATACGAAAATTTGGTATGGAAGTTTGTTGGTCTCGCCCACCGTCTCCGCGTCCTTTTGTCCGACCCCTAAGGTGTAGCGTAAATGCCTTTTAAAAATGGTGTGATCGAAAAATTTAGTGAAGTTGTGAAAAGTGCTCCTTGCGTACTTTAAAAAAAAAATCCAAAATATAAATCGTCTCCTTTGGTAAATTACTTCATCAAAAGGCGATGATCAACATAAAAAATGGGACAAAAGCAGATATTACAATTAGTTCCCTTTTTAAAGGCAAAGGGGGAAGGATATGACCAAAAAAGGTTTAAATATTGACAAGAGAACAAATCGAAAATTTCGCCGGGGATGAAAAAAAATTTTATAAAAAATAGCCGTTTCGGGTTAATTTGGAGCCTGTCGTCAAGAAGAACTGTGAAATTTTTTATTAAAAATTTAGGTTCAAGAGTTCTTATAAGATGCTTTAAGTATAAATGTCCCATTATTGTCGGTTAAACACATTTGGTAAAATCCCCCCAAATGGCTAAATTTTTAAATTTGCCTGATTCCCATCTTTCACTGGACATTGCTTTCGAGTTCTTCAGCTAAGGTTTTTTTGAAAAACCCTTAAAAATTTTCAAATTTTAAAAACAAAAGAAAAAATTAAATTTATTAGAAACCCAAAAAAAAAAATAAAAATACTGATACGTTTCCCTAATCCCCAAATTGGATTTTTGGTAGTTCCCTTTTTAAATTTTTAATTGAATAAATTCCTAATTATAATTTTATACCTAATATTTATCCCAAAAATTTTAAAAGTATTTTAGTACCTAAATACCTTTGATGAAGCCACTGTGGGTGAAACATTCAAGGTTAATAAAAAAATTAAAGGGGAAAATTTCAAAAAATAGTGTTTTTTTAACATACTTTTTAAATTTTTATTTTTCATTTAAGTTGGTTTTAATAATGGTGGTTTTATTTTAATGCATAATAATTATCTGTCTCTCTCTCTCACACATGATTTTTGTGGAAGTTCATTAATATAAATTTTTCGAAAAAGGGTACCTTTTGGGAACCCCAGGGTTTTGGTTATATTTCTGGTATCCAGAGCCTTCATATTTGAAGAAAAAAAAATGTTTTTATAGATGTTGTATTTTTTTTTTTATATCTTTTTGAAATTATTTTTAAAAAAAAAAAAAAATAAGAAAAATTAATTTTTTTAAAAGAAACATTCTTATATTATCCTACAAAAAAAAAATTGTTTTTTTTTGATTTAAATATATTTTTATATATATATATATTTTATATATATATATATATATATATATATATATATATATATATATATATATATATATATATGTTTTTATATATATATATATATATATATATAATATATATATATATATATATATATATATATATATATATATATATATATATATATATATACATTGATGGTATTTGGGTAAACCATTTTTTAGATATTTTATATTTTGTAAAATGTTAAATATTATCATAACCAAACTGAAAAGGTTTTTTCGGCCATTGTCTAAGGGTTTTAAAGGTTTTTGGGCTGGGCCTCGTCTTGCTGGTTGATTGACGTTTCGCCAACACACGGTTGAATCTTCAAAATTGTTTTTGGGTTAAGTATCGAACTACTGGGTTTTACATCGTAGCTCGTATTTATACTTGGGGAAGCATGGGGGGGTTCGGTTACATTTTGTTATTATTCAGGCGAGAAATTAAAAAAATCACGGAATTAACAAATACCGGGTTCGTGGAGAACGAAAACCCAGCCAGTGGCAAAAACATTTCTGCCTTTTTTTGTCGTTTCAGAAAGAAAAAAATAAACAATATTCAAACCCCAAGACGAAAACAAAGAAGCCTTCGATCGACCAAAGACAAAAGAGATCTACTGTCGTCTTCAGGAAATTATCGCATTCCGTGCACATGTGGAAGCGTGTACATAGGAACTACAAAACGCTCGATCAACACCAGGATTAAAGAGCATAAAGCCAACTGTCGTCTGGGACAGACAGACAAATCCGCCGTAGCAGAACATACCCTTACAACGGACCATCGAATAAAGTTTGAGGCGACTCAAGTACTCGCGACCACATCGGCATACCACTCCAGACTCTACATAGAAGCCATAGAGATAGAAAAGCATAGCAACAACTTTAATAAAAAAGAGGAAGCAGTTAAGACCAACAAAACATGGATCCCCATAATTAAGGGTGCTAGAATTGCACCCTTTACGAACAAAACCGACCGGAACCGAAAGTAACCGAAGCCCCGCCCACTGCCTCCCCAACGTATAAAAACGAGCTACGACCGCGCAAAGTCCAGTAGTTCGCATACTGTCAACCAGAAAGCAACTTCTGAAGATGCCAACCGCTCGTGTTGTCGAAACGTCAAGCACAAGACAATTGACGCCGGCCTAACAGCCCAAAAACCATTAAAACATTTATCATAACTATTAAGAATATATTGCTTTCTTGCCGATGGGCTATTCAGAAAAACAAAAAAAGGCTTTTATGTGCCTTTTTTTATGGCAACAATAATATTATAAGAACAGTACAGAGGGAATATCACTTATTATATCTTTAACAGAGAGTAACATCTATAGACACTCTTAAATACATAGTAAGAAATTAAAGTAAACAAAAAAACTCCAAAATAAAGGCAAGGACTGTAGCACAGAATGAAAACGAAGATTTGGATATCCTCGTTTTTTTCCAGGATAATTATTATACTTTTTCTTTTGGACTAGCACTAACTACTTTTAATAATTTTAGAAAATCCTAAAATATCAATCTTGGATACGGCGTCTAAACTTAATAAAACAGATTATAAAATTTATTCAACCTTAAAATTTTACAAATTTCACCTTTATATATTTATGTCCGTCTAAAATCTTTCTGAACAAAACATGCAGGACCGACCTGAGTATGCATTGGAAATAGTTAGGTTTACGAAGCAGAATCTAGAGTTTTTAAATAAAATTCTATATGCCGACGAGCCTTTCTTCACTATCGCATGCATGTTTAATCGCAAGAATAAATATTAGTGGTTCAGAGAAAACCCTCACCAAATTCAGCAACATAACAATTTCATTGTTACCATGGCTTTCTTGATACTATTATAAAACCTTTTTGCAGTTCATTTATAATTTACTCTAAAATCTTAAAAATGGTTCCCCCAAATATCATCAATGTATATATATTTAAAATCAGAAAAAAAGATCTTTGGTGGTGGCGCATAATATACCGGGTGTTCCATTTAAAAAAGTTAAAGTTGCCTATATTTTTCTATTTTTTTGATGTGGTATGTTTTTACAGATAATTTCAAAAGGTAATATGAAAACAAAACTACAATCTTTATATAAAATTATCTTTTTATCTTCAAAAATAAAGGCTCCAGATGCCACGTAATTATAATTAAAGAACCTGTACATCTTACTTTA
Source organism: Listronotus oregonensis (assembly GCA_019359885.1). NCBI lineage: Eukaryota > Metazoa > Arthropoda > Insecta > Coleoptera > Curculionidae > Listronotus > Listronotus oregonensis. The sequence goes on along the minus strand of JAHBCN010021127.1, from coordinate 10,209 downwards.
CTGTAGACACAACACGTTAGTACTAGCTTTTAAAGCTTTGTGCATTGCCCCCAGGATAAATAAAACCACACGTAAATGAAAATAATTTAAAAACACAACGTTTTATTAAAAGAGACAAAATACATTCGTCGTGTTTAGGTTTATATTACTGAAAATAACTGAAAAGCAGCCAAAACCAAACACAATTGATGAAGCATTTCGATTCCGCAGAGAGCACAAAAAGGAATCAGCATAAATCGATTAGGAGTTCGCGGCTTTGTTTTCAGCCAGGACCATATAAATTTTCCTTTTTACGAGTCTTCGTATAAAGAGATTCGAAGTATATTAAGTGTGCCGCGATGTGATCTTAATGTTTTAAGATTTTTTAAAGACAGTAACGTATTCAAAAATAATTAGGTATTTTTCGTTACATAATATATTTATTTTTTGCATACTATAGAGTTTAGCTGCCGTAAAATGACCTTTTATGTAATTGTAACATAAAATAAGTTTTTTACTGTACCAGGTGTCCAAATTAAAAAGAACCCGGCTGTAATTTGGAAAGTATTTATCGCACAGCGTTAGGAAAAAATATATATTTCTAATGCAGTCAAGAGAAATCGCTGAAAATTATTTTCCTGTTTTCAAATCAACCGCAAGATGGCTCAACCGCAACGGTAAATTAAAAGAAAAAATAGCTAGTATTAGATACAAATTTAATCACATCAGCAAAAGCTCTAACCAATTCTGCATCAGTTAAGTTAAAGACTTTTTGTCGTATTTCCAATAATAAGGTGGGGAAAGATAACAAATATTGCAACGTTTTAAGTGGGTACTCGTAAAAGAAATTTAAGGGTCTTTTAAATGTCGTCCTTTTCGGTGTTACCTAGTTTGTAGTTAACCCACTAGAGGGCGTTGTTTAAGGAAAACTCAGTTTTTCGAGATTTTGTCGAGAAAGTTAAATGGAACGATATGATTTTTTATTGTTGGTTTAGAAGTGGAAAAAAACACCTACACTCTGGCGAAAAGCACGTTTTGATAGCCGCATTTGTTTTTGAGTTATTTCAAAGTAAGCTGTTTTAAATGGTAAATTATATTAACAATAAAAAACAGTTCTTGCGACAGAGTAAAAAAATAATTACAGTAGAGTAAAAGAAAAAAAACCTAAAATTATTTTAAGGTTTGTATTATATCCACTAGAGAACGAAATGAACAATCAAAAACATGAAAATGCGGTTATTGGGACAATTATTAACTCTAATTTAAATATTAGTCAAGTAGGCTTGGAAATCAAAACAAGAACAAAAGATTGGAAAACGACATGACTTATTTAACCCTCCAGAGCACGCGTCGGGCCTCTCAGGCCCACGCAAAATTATTATTTTTGGTTATTTTAAAATTAAGGCGCGTACGGCCCTGTGCGTCTTTGTACCTTCGGACCACTATGCGATATATCCGTAGCAGTAGTTGTGTGGCCATCTAGTGAGTAACAAGTGTTTTATTGCAAATTTCGGTTTCTCAGACCCAACGCGTCCACTTACGTAAGTATATTTTTTAAAGAATGCCGTATGCATTTTTACATTTTTAAAATTATTTTTAAGCGGAGTTCGACTAAATCTAGGGATTTTTGGTCAAGTTTTAAAACTAATGGAGGGGATAGATGGGGGAAAGGAAAATATTTTTAAGTATGTCATGCTCTAAGGACTTAAAGGAGAAGGAAACCAAAAATAACATAACTTTTTTATGTTTATTCATCATACTATTTTCGCGTTCCCCTTTAAGAAGGGGAAGGGGGCGTTAATGGGGGGTAGTAGGCTTGATAATGTAATGCAAAAGAGGTGGAGGGGGAAAGGTGGGGGTTAACTTTTAATTATATAGTGTTTTATGTCAATTTTAGGGTTTTTTGAGTCCGGAAATTTAAAAATTGGCCTTTTTTTTCATTTTCATGATAAATTAGTACCAATTAAAGTTTGTCAGCGCTTTGTTCTTGTTATAGGACTATGGGTACGTATGAAAAAGAAGTAGAGTGGTTAAAAAAGCTTCACGAGGAGGTGTTAACAGATGAAGAACAATTTTCAGATTCGGATGATTCTGTGGGGAATCAACAAGAGGACGAACTAAGTGATCATTGCTCCGAGAGCGAACAGGAGATAGCGGAAGATGAGTTAGTCGAAGATGTACCTGCTCAGCCAAGTGTTGGTGGACGTGATCATTTATATTATGAAGCAAAAGATGGTACAAAATGGAACAAACACTGTTTTCCGAAAAATGTTCGAACGCGTCAGGAAAATATAATAGTAAAACTCCTTGGAGTAATTGGTGCGGCAAAAAATGCATCTTCTGTTCTTGAATGCTGGCAGCTGTTTTTCGATGATGACATAATGCAAAAAATAGTGAAAAGTACTAATTTCTATATTGAGAGTGTATATGATCGCTATAAAAATAAGTCTGATGTAAGGCCTACAGATGTTACAGAACTTAGGGCATTTCTTGGTTTGCTTTACCTGGCTGGAGTCTACCATGGAGGAAGAACATCTATTTTTGAGTTTTGGTCTACCGATGGCACAGGGGTAGAAATGTTTCCGGCGACAATGGCTCTAAGAAGATTTCGTTTCTTGATGCGTAGTTTGAGATTGGATGATATAAGGACAAGAGAAGAGCGTAAAAGTCAAGATAAACTAGCTCCAGTCAGAGAAATATTCGAAAGCATAGTTAAGAACTACCAAAAACATTACACTGTTGCACAGTATACTCCCATTGATGAAATGTTGCTGTCATTTCGAGGGCGTTGCAGTTTTAGAATGTATATTCCGAATAAGCCTGCACGTTACGGAATAAAAGTTTTTTCATTGGTTGATTCGCGCACTTTTTACACATACAATATGGACATTTATTGTGGTAAACAGAACCCGGGTCCATTTTTTGTGAGCAATACTGCTAATGAAGTAGTTAATAGACTTTGCACACCATTGTTTAAGTCAAGACGAAATGTTACAATGGACAATTGGTTTATGTCTGTTGAGGTTGCAAACAATTTACTAAAAAATCTTCAATTGACAGCTGTTGGAACATTACGGAAAAACAAGAGACAAATACCAAAAGATTTTTTTACAAAAAGACCTGAAAAATCTAGCATATTTGGCTTTACAGAGGATTTGACAATGGTCTCCTACATCCCAAAAATAAATAAGCAAGTAATTTTACTATCAACATTGCATCATGATGATACGATTGATGTAAATTCTGGCGAGAATAATAAACCAGAAATAATAACTTTTTATAATTCAACAAAGTGTGGAGTTGATACTGTTGATCAGCTTTCTGCTAAGTATAATGTAGCTCGAAATACACGTAGATGGCCTATGGTTATCTTATACGGACTCCTTAATATAACTGGCATAAATGCTTTTGTAATACACAAATGCAATTCGAAAGAAGAAAAGGTACAAATTTCAAGAAGAATATTTTTAAAGCAACTTGCCATAGAACTTATTATGGATTATATGAAAGCAAGAGTACATTCGCAGTATTTGCCAAGAGAAATTCGCCAACTTGCAGCTAGAATAAGCGGCACTGAACTTGTAGAGAGGGCAGAAATTGCTGAGAATAAACGTGGACGTTGTGCCTATTGCAAAGATCGGAAAACGCGCTATTCGTGCCGTTTTTGTAAAAAGTTTATTTGCATGGAACACATAGTACCTGTGTGTCAAGTATGTATAACCAAATTCCTGGAATAAACTTTTTACAGGGTGTTCAATATAACTGTTTTAAAAAATTAGTGTTTTTTTTTCTTTTCATAACTTTACTTAAAAGAGTTTGATATTCTTTCTGTCTAGTAAAATAGAACTTGTTTTAGTAGTTTAAATATAATAATATACAGTAAAAGCTACAAATTAATGTTTACTTTAATATTTGCCTTTTTTTTGGGCTTCTCAGACCCATCGCGTCCCCTCCTGTAAGTTTCAAACACGCGTATCCTGCAGGGTTAAGTAAACAGTTATGAGTTCGATATGATATTAATTTGGAATTCTCATTTTTTAATGCAGATTAGAACCTAATAAGGCAACACCTATTTAAAAATTTGATTGAAACTGACAATTGTCAACTTAAATAAGTCATCTCGTTTTCCAGTCTTCTCTTCTTTTTTATTTCCAAGCCTACTTGACTAATATTTAAATTAAAGTTAATAAATGCCCCAATCACCGCATTTTTATGTTTTTGATAGTTTATTCTGTTCTCTAAAAATCTGATTATTTTTAAATATTTCTAACTGCTTATGATTTGTCTTGTTAGGTAAACAAATATTTTTAGGCAGAAATAGTACAGATACGAAGCAAAAGTAAAGAAGTTTTAACAAAGAAATTTAATTAAATTTGCATGTTAAAACGCGTAGTTTTGGCAAGTTTGTGCCTTTGTCGAAACTTGTATTAACCTAAAAATTTCGTCCGCGCAGTATTGCATGTTTGCCGCTTTGTCGAAATTTGTAATAACTGACAAAAAACACCCGACTATATAAACAATTCACCCTTATTTTAGTTATCAGTAATATTTTTGATTAGGAGTTAATCTATCAAAACCAGGGGTGGATTTACGCAAATGCTAAGTAGGCTGAAGCCTAGTGCGGCAAATATTATGGGCGGCAAATTTACGATTAATTAAAAAAAATGTAATCGTAAATTTTAATAATATAATAAATGATTTTGCAGAAATAAAAGGTGTGAAGTGTTAGTATAGGGTTTTGCCTATAATTAAATAATACATAGTTCAAAAAAGACTTATTTGTTTTACCATTTTAATTTATATTTTGTTTTTATGTTATAATTTTTTTGTTTTAAAGAATTGTTATTTAATTTTTTGTATGATTTACTTTTGTTAAATTTGTTTATTAATTTTTTATAAGAATTACTACTGAAGTTTACATTCTTTTAATGCTAAATTTTTTGTTCTGATATCCAAAAAATATTGACATATTAGGGCGGCAATAATATATTAGCCTATGGGCGGAAAAAAGTTAAATTCGGACCCGATCAAAACTTTTGTACTCATGACAAGCCGGGGCAGAAAGGAATTTAATAATTGGCAGCATTTTATAAAAAAGAAAGTTGTGGGCAAACTAGGTTATAGAACAGTGTGTAAAAAGTGTGGTAAAGGTATGTTTCCTTCCACGCGGCCGCCGCATACGGCTAACGCACTACGTTAGCCGCAAAGCACTCCTACTCATGTTTTTAAATGTGCCTGGTTTCTTTCAAGCGGCGGTCGTATGCGTCCGCTGTCAACGACTGCGATTGATGCGACTGGACTGCTGAAGAAGCAGTGTAGCCGCAGTCGTGTCTGCGACTGATATTTTGTTTGTGTTGTTTTGTGTGGAATGTCCGGTGTTTTTTTAATTGTTAAAAATTGAAACTTTATTTTTTAAATGAGGTCCTGGATTTTTTATTACGTATTTTAAGAGCTTTTAAGATCCCAAATCCAATGATGTTTCGCACTTATTCAAAAAAATCAGTTTAATGTTTTCCCAAGATCCTGCCAATAATATTTTGTCTGACTCTCTCTACCATATGGTTTCTTATAAAAATTGCCATTAATATGGATTTTTTGAATAAGTGCAATACATTATTTTTGGGAACTTAATAGCTCCTAAAATACATAATAAAAAAATCCAGGGCCGTATTTAAAAAAAACAGTTAATGATAGCAGCTTAAAGACGAAACGTCGGTGTATAAATCTAATAACACTATCTTGTAGAACAGAAAAAGTAGCAATGGAAATGTAAAAGTTATTTTGTTACATCCATTCAAATAAAGTCATAAAAAATATAAACGAAATCGCGATTAATCGGTTTTTTCCAAAAGTAAGTATTCAAAAATTTTAAAGTTCTAAGGTGGCATTTTGATTAGCATCATATTGCGCAACTTTGCCTTCATTTAACCGACCTCGTATCTCTTCAAGTCTCCGAGATCCTAATGATAAGACTCGAATTTGGTACACCCTGTACAGATTTACCTTAATACAATGGCTAATTTTTCCTCTGGGGTTATTGGATATTCAACTCTGTTGTCTGGCTCGGACTTTATATCGTCTTTTATTAAGTCAAGAATAAAACTAAACCAAATTTTACTTCATCCTGTTGCAGATGCCGATTTATTAATGTAGTATAACAACCCTCATATGGTCTTTGCTGAAATATTGGATATATAGGGGTATTGCTATGTTTCAGGTTGGCTAATTGTAATAGTATTTCGTCATCCTCTTTTTCTTCTAATAATAAATATATTGCTAGATCATCCATCACGACTCTTACCAAAGATTATTTCCTTTACACTAATAATTTTGCTATGGCGAGTTTGAGCCGCGGTCCTAAGAAACCACCTGATTAAACGGCGGCCGCATGCGTTAGTCGCATTGCGTTAGTCGCATGCGACGGCCGCGTGGAAGGAACCACACCTTAAAGAATTGCAAGGTGTAGTGGACGGACTAAAAAGTTATTGGGAAACCTGCAATAGTGAAACCAGTGATACCAGTGGTCTTGAAACTCCTCATGGTGATTGTCAGTTACAGCCTGGAACTAGCCTGTGTGAAATTATCCAGTTGGCCAAGAAACAAAGAAGCAATAACTGTGAATAGGGAAGTGTGGGTGGACGTGAAAATAGTGAAAGTAGCAGTCATTTGGATTCTTTTCTTATGCGAACTGGACAAGATAGGAAAAAAATTGGACAGACAAATAGCCAAAGCCGTTTACGCCACAAATTGAGAGCTATAAAAAATAAAGAGGTTCGAAAGGCTAAGACCTGGTTAGCTTCTACCATCTAGATTTTAGTTATCATCAACGCCCTAGAATAATATATTTCAAAAAGAAAAATCTAATTGTCTTAACAAGTTATCTGGACAATCTGTTTGCATGTCCTTAGATGGATGGTCCAATATACATAATGAGCCGATACTGTGTCGTTTTGGCTGCAGAGGATGAAAAGAGTGTTCTTTTTTAAAGCATAGCTACATCTGGTCATCCCCATACAGCGCACTCTCTTGCCAAATTGCCTATTAACTTAATGAACAAGTGCAAAATTAAATATAACTGTAAAATTATCAGTATTGTTACAGATAATGTGAGCAATATGGTCATTATGAAGGAAGAAAGTACCGAGTCGTCCAATTATGGTTGTTTGGCACACTTACTTAGTTTGCTCTTCAAAGATTTAGAAGCATCGCAGGTAAAAGAACATATAGTACATATATTGTAAAATTATTTAAAAAAAACCAATTTGCCAAATGCTTGGTATAAAAAAAGGGGGCAAAGAAATTGGTCTTACCTCAGGATGTTCAGTGGAATACACTTTCAGATAGTCTTGAGATCTACGTAAATAAGTGGCCAAAATTGTTATTAACATGTGAATAGCATAAGGATCAAATTGCTCACGTGATTTTTCAAAAAGTTTTAGATATCTGTAATAAAAGGCTAAAGATTTTTTACAGCTGCTAAAACCAATTTCCATAGTACTGGATGCAATGCAACAAAAAGGTGCATTTTTATCTTAAGCAGTTTACATATGAAAAAAGTTACTGGCTATTTTTGACAGTTTTAAAAGAAGAAAGAGGCTTGCGGTAATAATAATTATTTGGGAACATATATGTTCAAGCTCCAACCTCCTTTCTCTTTTTGACATATATTTTGGATCCTACAATAAACAAAGAAGAATATCCATTACTAGCTAAAGAGAAGAGAGATGCCCAACATTGTTTCCAATTATTTTGCAGACACAGGATTATTACCATTACTAATTAAGTTGGAAGCTAAGTCGGATATTTTTCACAAAACCATGTTGTCAGAGAAAATAGTCTAAAATGTAACAGCAGTACAGTGGTGGATATCTTAAAAGATGTTTCAGAAATTAAGCAAGTGCTGCCTATAGTGATTTCTGGTTTATGTGCCTGTGCATCGTCTGCTGATATCGAAAGAATGTTTTTTACGTATGGACTTGTACATTCAGATATAAGAAACAGACTTGACAGTGACAAAGCAGCTAAACTAGTACTTCTATTTAAACATTTAACACTTTTTTTGTTTAAACTTAGTATTTTTTGTTTTAAAACGGTTTTTTATTATATTTTTTTAACTTTTTTAAAATTTAATTTTTGTAATAACCAGCTTTTTTTGATTATTATAATAAAAAAATAAATACCACCACATAAAAATGCGTCTGGGTTTTTTTTGTATGAACAAATACATTTTAGGTGTTAAAATTTTGAAACTCTTTTTTTAAACTAATTTGATTAAAACCGTGATTTTAATCAATTGATTTTAATAATCTCAACCCTGATTACAAATAAAACTGCTCCACTAAAAACTACTTCTCTTTTCCACTACAAGAATTTTAATGACCCACATACCGACTCTTTATTTTTGCTCAAAATAACAAAAGATTTAAACTCCAATTCAGCGGGGAAAACCACAAAAGAAAAACCGCCGGTCTCAATGGAACACTAATTTTATATAACTTGTCGATAAAAACACCCTGATTACGTTTTCGGAGTTGGGAACCATTATCGAAAGCATAACGATCACCGCACGTGTGTCTTGGAAGTTCGACTCGATAAAATACGATTTCTAAAGGCGAAGATATTTAAGCTTGGGAAAATAAAAAAGAAATGTGGGTTAAAACAGTCTTATTGACCTTAATTCCTAATGATACGTGTTTATTGTGGGCAAAGCTGTACTAAGGAAATTATCTGTTTTTACCTTTGGACAGTCCACATAGACTTAAAGCCCAAGAACTAACGTACTATGGGTGTCTTAAGTGAGTACAAGATAGCTTATTGATATGCGAATTAAAGATATAAAGGTTAGGAGTGAAATGTACGAGGTAGGTTTGAAAAGTCCGTGCAAAAATAAAAACTACTTACTTGTTTGGGGTAAACCTTTTATTTTTCTAATAGTCTCCTTTAGGCTTATAGCTTCGTCCAACGATGTTCCAGTTTGCTGATCCCTTCAAATAATAGGTTTGTCCAAGTCCAAATATCGATCAGTGTCTGCAATCACTTCTCGTTTGAATAGAATCTTTGTTCCGCCAGCCATTTCTTCAATCGAGGGAGCCAAGACTGGAGAATAGGGGGGATGTGAAACGAGTTGGAATCCTATTTCCATAAATTTTGCGACCACAACTGCTAAGGTATGTGCTGGTGCGTTGTCGTGATGGAAAAGGACTTTCTTGTGGGCCAACCGTGGACGTTTTTCTTGCAGCTCGGTTTTCAAATGGTACAATAATGATGAATAATATGCACCTATAATAGTTTTACCATTTTCCAGATAATCGATGAGGATTATCCCCTGCGAATCCCAAAAGACAGTCGCCATTACCTTTCCGGCCGAAGGAACGGTATTCGCCTTTTTTGTTGCAAATTCTCCCTTGTTAACCCATTGCTTGGATTGTTGTTTGGTCTCAGGAGTGTAGTAATGAATCCATGTTTCATCCACAGTGACGAAACGACGCATAAAGTCCCCCGTATTCTTCTGGAAGAGCTGCAAACATCCTTGCAACACTTCACACGATTCCGTTTTTGGTCAAGCGTGAGCAATCGTGGCACCCATCTTGCGGATAGCTTTCTCATGTCCAAATGTTCATGTAAAATATTATGTACCCATTTAGTCGAGATGCCCACAGTACTAGCAATCTCACGTACCTTAACTCTTCTGTCATCCATCACCATATCATGGATTTAATCAATGATTTCTGGAGTCGTGACCTCCACAGGCCGCCCAGAACGTTCAGCGTCACTTGTGCTCATATGGCCAGTCCGAAAATATTAAAACCACTTGTAAACTGTTCTAATCGAAGGTGCAGAGTCACCATAATGTTTATCAATCTTCTCTTTAGTCTCCTGAGGCGTTTTACCTTTGTGGTGTACTCTGCTTTGTACTTGGGTTCGTAGGATCTGGTACAGTCAAGAAGTCAAACAAGAGACTTTGTATAAAAATACTTTAATATAAAAATAAAAAATAGTATAAATGCCTCTTAGGCTTTTAGTAACTAATTATCTTTACTGTATCTAATTATCTAATCTTAATGTGTATAAATCAAGTTATTATATATATATTTAAACATTAAACAATCTCCTTTAATATACAAGTTTACAATAATATATGAGTATTGTTATATAAACTAATATTTAAATAATAACATGGGTAACACCCTGTTAACCTTCAGGGTCAATTGCTTTAGATACGTGCATTGG
>JAHBCN010021126.1:0-14401 GCA_019359885.1 Listronotus oregonensis | reverse complement strand
AAAATTTAAAAAAAAATTTTTTTTTTCCTATTTTGAAGTGAATTTTGTTGTCAAAATTACATTTTCGTTTATATCTCCTTTATTATCTATTTTATTACAAATTTTAATATAACTTTTTATTAAGAAAATTGAAAACGCTTAATTTCTTGTTTTATGAAATTTTTTGTATCTCTTATATACTACAAGTCCAAAATTTCTGTCAATGACGCATCGCTTGCCTTCAGAGTGCCCCGGGTTGTGCGGCATCAGGGGAATCAATTCCAGTGGCGTGTGCATTTCAGAAAATAAATTATCAAATTTCGTCAAAACATGAAAATATTTTTACAAGCAAAAGTTGTTTTCTCACATTTTCATCAACCCTTTAAATTAGTAACAAGCCCATATTATTGTGGTTATTATTCGGATTAATGAAAAATGTAGATTTTTTGCTAAATTTTGCACACCTCCTATTTTGCGGTCATAGAACACAAATTTGAAGTTTTTTTGGCCATTCCTCAAAATTTTTTCAAAAAAAATACATTTTTTACTTTCATTTTACCTTTTCCGATTTTATTTTGCTACATGAAAAAAAAAAAAATTTATTCATAAAAAATTTAAAAAAAGACGAAAAACAAAACGATGAAACCCAAGTTACACCGACTTGTTTACCACCGATTTTCCCAAATTAAATATTAAATACAATTTGCCGAATTGCTTTATCAAAAATATGTTTAAAAAAGAAAATATAAAATCATCAGCGTAAAAACCCAATAAGGGTTTTCGGGTCTTTAAAGTTCCATTTTAGTGGTTTTTTTTTGATCAAACCGGGCCGTAAAAAAAAGGTCCGCCCCAAACAATGTCATAAAAAAAATATTCAAGTTGGCAACAGGTCAACTTTTTTAAAATTTTCGATTTAAAATTTGGGGACTTAAACGTTTTCCCTTTTTATTGAAAAAAAGGGTTTTTTCTGTACTTTTTGATTTTTTTTAACCCTTTCCCCCAGCGTCCTCATTTGAAGACATTGTTTAGATGGGGGGATAAATCCACCTGCGGGATAAGGTTTTTCCATCGAACTTGAGTCGCAGAGCACCAACTGTAATGTATTTTTTGGTTTTTAGTAGTAAGATATACACTGGCAACATTTTTTTTTTAAATTTTTTTAAAAGGGGCACTGGTGTTTTTTTAATTCAGTTTGTTTCAGGATTGGGTAGGTTCTTCTAAAAAAGTGTTTTTTTTTGTTTTCATGTGTTTAAAAAAAAACTTTTTGAAGTTGAAATTTTAAAAATTTTCCCTCTGGGACGGGGCTTTAAATTTTTATTTTTGGGATTTTAAAAAATATATTGCTCGAGCAGAAAATATTTTAAAAAATTTGGGCGGGGAAATATCTTTGGAAAAAGATAGAAGCGGTTTTTTGGGTTCCGCCGGAAGTTGATGAACGACAGAGAAGAGAAAAATGATGAAAACATTGGGACGCGTGGTAAAGTCTGGGGTACAGAGATTTCGGTAAAAAAAAAAATGATGAAGAATCCTTGTCTTGATGAAGAAAGTAAAGTATCCTACCTAAATGAGAATGAGCAAAAAATCCAGGGCAATGAAAATTTGCAGACTCTGATGACAAAAGGGGATGATCACCTTTTAGCATTTTTTGCAAAAAGAGCGAGAAAAGCTAAAATTTAAAAAAAACATGGTTTCCCAAAAGGGGGAAAAAAAAATCCATTAAAAAAAAGACTGAATCTAAACAAAAATAACTGTAAAATTATTTGAAAATTAAAAAAAATTTTTAAAAACCCCTTTTTGAAATATTTCGAGCTTTTTTTTTATGAAGGGGTTTATGACTTCCTGCAAAAAACTCTACGATATCCACTGAACAAAAAAAAAAAAAACCCTTTTCATAAGTCCAAAATAAAAATTTTTTTTTTGGGGTTGTGATTTTTAGGGGGATCAAAATTGTAAAAGGGTTATTTTTAAAAGAAGATCTAGGGTTTCCTTTTTAAAAATTTCAGTAGAAATGCCTTTTGGATCAGGTTTTACACTTTTTACAATTCGTTCCCAAAACAAAGATGAAAATTTTTTAAAAATCGGGCCCTTTAAATGAAATAAATGGTTAAAAACGGGATTTTTTTCAACATCTGTCAATACGAAAAGTTGGAAGTATTAAAAAATTCATAAGCAATTTCTAAAGGAAAACCCTATCCGTTTTGGGTTTAAAAATGGGATTTACAAGGTTATTTAAATTTTTTTTTTATTGTGGAAAGCAAAATTAGTGGGGAAAAAAACCCTTTAGGAACCCGAGTCGATACAGACATTTAAAAAAATTTTATAATCCGAAAAGACATAATATGTTTTGATTTTTTTTTCAAGTTACGTTTTTTTGCACTAAAAAAAAAAATTTTTCCCCTGGGCCCCAAGGGAAAAATAGGACCCAAAAAGTTCTAACAAAACATCAAAACATTGGGGAAAAGGGGGCCCGGGGAAATTTGTATCAGCAAACTTTTCCTTTTCCAAAAAATGGGAAAGCAGCCCCCACAAATTTTTACCAAAAAAAAATGGCCCGCTTCCCATAACCCAACCATAAAAAAAGTGACTTTTTTTTTTTTTTTACTTTTTATTTATAAATTTAAAAAATTTAAACTTCGTACTTCTTAATTTTTTTTATATGATCCGCCCCGGTTCAAATAAGGAACAGTTGCGCAAATATGCGTCAGGGAAAAAAAAAAAATTTTTTTATCTAAATACTCTAAAAAAACCCCAAATTTAAAAAAATTAACAAAATTTTCAAAAAAAAAAAAATTGGGGGGCCCAATGGGTTAATATTAAAATAGAGATTTTTTGGGGTTTATTTTTTCCCCCCAAAACCCATTATTTTATTTTAATTCTGTTTTTTTGAGGCGGGAGTTGAAGGTTGGTTAAAATTCATGTTTACTGAATTAAAAACACTTTCCCTAAAATTTTTATACAATTATATCATAAATAAGAAAAATATAATAAAATTGGGCCAAAACAATATATATATATATATATTATTATATATATATATAATATATATATATATATATAAATTATTTTAATAATATATATATAATATATATAATAATAATAATATATATATATATATATATATATATATATATATATATATAAAAAACTACAAAACTAAAATTAACAATTTTAAAATCCCCTGTATAAAAATTAAAAATTTCCCAAAATCTGGCATAATCAAAACTAAAAAAATCAGAAGGGACAAAACCCTTCAATAGTTTTTTTTTGTCGTTTAAAAGGAAACAAGGGAATTTGGGGCCATTTTTATTTTCGAAAAAATCTTTCAAACTATTGGCGTTTTTTAAATGCGTCGCGGGTTTATTTTTCTAAATTTGACCGTGGCGAAAAAAAACCCCGGGCCCCTGTTATTTAGCGGAAAATTTTAGGGGGGTTAAAACATTTCTTGTGTTAGTTTTTTATTCAGCCGCTTCGTGGGTTTGGGGTGGCCCTATTAAAAAAGTCACTGACAGAAATTTTGGACTTTGGTATAGTTTTATAGTCGTTTAAACATTCCATGGAGGTTTTTTCCTAAATGACCCTATGGGTTTTTTGCGTCTTTTCGATTTTTGGCTTTTTCCCCCCCCTTTTTTACTTCAAATTCGGTTAAGCGGAATAAAATACCCCAAAAAAAACCTTTTTTTTGGGGGGGGAATTTTTATTGAAAAAACACTTGTCGCGTTCTGAAACAGATAACCCCCAAATTGGGGTACCATTTCTAACTTTTTGGAAAATTTTTTTTAAAATCGTTTAAAATTTTACTATAAAACTTTTTTTTTTATAAAATTTTTTGTAGTTTTCCTTTTTTTTTTTTTTTTAAAAGATTTTAAAAAAAGAAATTAGAACCGGGGTTTGTAACTTTTTGGGCCACTTTTTTTCCTTGTTTATTTGGTTTTTTTTTAAGATTTTTTTTTATGTGATGAAAACGTTTTAACCAAATTATATTTTTGCGTTCTGTGTTTACACCACACGGTGCATTTTTTTTTTACTTTTAAATAATTTAAAATCAGTGATACCACGACATAATTGCTACAGTCGAAAAGCTCAATTTTTTTTGAGCAAAAATGACTTTTTTTGAGACAAGAGTTTTTTAATTTCTTTCAATCATATCAGTTTGTGTAAATGAATGGACCAAACGTTCTTTAAAAAATTATTTACTCTTTTTCCATATATTAAAACAATATATTTTCATTAACTCAACTGTTATGTAGTTAATAAAAAAGAAAACATCCCCGGGGAAAAAAACGTTGCCATTTGGGAAAATACGTTGCAATGGGTTAAAAAAGTAAAGATAGCTATTTTACTTGGTAAGCAGATAAATTTAAAATCTTTGTTATTTTGAAGTGGTTTAAGAAAAAAAAAGAACATTAAAAGTAAATATGGTCCGCGGGAATTTTTTAGGGTGAGTAAAAATAACATTTTATTTGGCGTTACATCCAATCTTGGCTTAAGAAAAATTTTTGATTCCGAGATAGGGGAAATTCTGCCGATTAAAATTTTTCCAGAGGAAATACGCCAAGATAAGGCGGCCTTCCTCTGACCGACCGACGGGGGCGGGGCCCATTTGGAACTCTTATCTGAAATGTTGATTCTACAGTGCGCAGCTCTACGCATGACCGGGGTTTTTGCACAAATTCACGAAAAGAATTTTTTTGGATCCCACAAAAATGCTTTTAAAATTTAAATTTGTTTTGAAGGGCGGAGAAAAAGTTTTTGAAGAATTTAAAAAAAGGTTCCCCTTTATAAACATAAAAAACCAAAATTATCCAGCAAAAAAAGCTTAAAGAATCTTTTAAATTTTGGAATGTAACCTGGCCATTAAAAAAATACTTTTTAGTCCATTAAGAAAAATTTTTAGACAACTTTAGATATTAGCGACGAAGATGGGAAGTTTCAACAGGGGCAATTTTGAAAAAAAAAGAATCCCGGAAGATTTTCTGCAATATTGGTGATAACTGTTCGATTTTTTAAAAAAACCATAAGCCTTTTTTGAAAAGTTACGTTTAAAAAAATAATACTTTAGTGGTTAAAAATTGTTGGGATATAAATTTAAACATTGGTTACTATTTTATTAGTTATAGATGCTTCGAAATGGTAATTGGTGTATGTATACAATAAATTCTGAGAATAATAATAAGAATGGTTTTATTTTTTATCTAAGTCTTTTAAATTAAGGAAAATATTTTAAGTCAATTTTAATTAAACTTAATGCAAATAAAATACTAATACACAAAAATCTTAAATTTTTTTAGAGAGTAATATACTCTCTAATACTACCACGCCACTGGTCATATTTTAGTAATTGGTGAACTGAATTTCTACTTTATGGCAAAAAATACTTCTCTTAAATAATTAGTCAGCGGATAAACGATAAAAGTTAATATAAGTATAGGCAAAATGAGTTAATCAATAGAAAATGCAAATTTTCGGTAAGCCGGATTGGTATATTTTTTAACAAAAAAACCCTTAGAGTTACGAAGTATATGAATTAATAAAAAACCAATGACCCAGCGTAGCGGGAATAATGTTGAATTCCAGTTTTAGAAATATGGGTTGGTAATTTTCGTAAAACTGTATTTTTCTTATTTTACTAAATATTTACCTGAGCATGATTTATTTTCCAAATAATTAAATGGCTTTTTTGGAAGAATAAACGACGGGGTAAATAATAGTATATTAAGTATAAAGGTCCAGTATGTTTCTTACTGGTTGAGGATGTTTAGGGTCGAGATGCAGTCAAGATCTCCAAACAACCGAAACCAGTAAGAACTTAATGCCCGTGATGCTTACGATATTTTTTGCACGCTCAAAGTTATTGAGTTGATTAGAAATATAAAATTAGATAAAAATATATTGTTAGGTATATCCAAGACTCAATTTAATACCTATTGGTATATTAAGTTTCTGTAACAAGAAATTTATTATTTGCCTGTTAGTATTATATATATTTTACAAATTTGTCTACTTTAGTTGATTTGACTTTAACTGTGTGTATATAATGCCGCAAGAGTTATCGATTCTGATCTGGGGAATGCTTAAAAACGCAGGATATTCTACTATTATTCCTGTGAAGTTAAAGAAGTCATTGAACGAGAATGCGTGATGGTTAAAGAGACGAGAATAAAATTTTTAAACCTTCTCGGCCCAGTTACATTCAATAACTATGCTATTTGTAACATCATTTTGAATAAAATTTAATTAACAAATAGGTCCATATATCTATTTTCAATGTTTACAAATTACCGATCGGTAAGTATTTACTTACCGATCAGTAATTTGTAAACATCCCTTACAAATGAAATAATCTAACCAGTAAAGTTACAATAATACCTGAGCGTGCAAAAAAACCAGTTAAAATCCTAAAGGCAGCTAAATAATTTAAAAAAGTGGTTACTATAGAAAAATAAAAATGACATCAGTTAATTAGTATGCAAAAACTGTTTACTGAAATATACAAATTTTGTTTTTAGGTAGATTTAGACCAACGGTCAGCAACAGGCGGACCGTTAAAGGTCGAACCTTGGACCGCCAAATATTGTAATGTATTGTATACCAAAAATAAATTAATACGTAGACAAGGGGCCAAGTGAATAAAAGAAAGCAAATACTTATACTTAAGTTTTTTTTTTAAATAGACTTATGTAATATTTAAAGATCAAACAAGGACGCTTACTATAGTAAAAGTATTTACTTCCTTTTATTCACCTGGCCCAAAGGTATTATTTAAAATAATATTTGAAATTATTATCAGTTGTTTTTTTCTGGACCTCGTTAAAATTTTTCCCAATAACATTTGGACCTACCAAAACTACTTGCCAACCCCTGATTTAGACGTTGTGTTTAAGGCAACCTTTTTACCGCAGCAAAACTAAGCTGCCTCCAGAAAACGAATATTAGGAATGTTTTTAAATAAAAAAACTGTAGCAAATATACCTTTAAAATATGCTTCACCAATAAAGTTTTTCTGCTGTCCGCAGAACTATTTCCTTCCTCCTCCCAATTCCAAATATTTAAGTCCTATGTAAACAAACTCCTTCTCACCACACTTAAGATACGGTACGCTAGTACTTAGGCATCAGAATTCGTGGATCGTCCCAATATTAAAAAACGTTTTGATGCATCTCAACTCCAAGTTTATAATATCTTCCACCACTTTGAATAAAAACAATTTAAATATACCGTTGACATAGTATTGCCCTCCATTTACCCACTTAATTTAAAATATTAGTGTCTAAAATTATAAGGCGCGGTGGTTCTTAAATTGGACGTTTTAGAATACCTGAAAAAACCAAAGCAATATTGGACCAGACATAATTAACAAAAACTTTTTTATCCAAACATGATTTCAGTAACACGGAATGCCGGGCACGAGTAGTAAATAGATGGGTGACCGCCAGTGAACGCTATGTACCATTGGATGTGGTTCGAAATTTACGGTAAATTGTAGAACCCGTCTGGTTGCATTACCATAGATGAAGTAATAGTGGAGAAGCGTTATTATTGTATAACTCTTTCGTGGTGGTAAATTTACCATGTGCCTGCAGTGAGTGAAATGCAATATATGCATTTTTGAGTGCTTAAACTGTTGTATTTGTTACTTGTTTTATTATATTGGCGAGATTAGGATTATAAATAAAATATCCTATTATGTTTAAACTGTTAATATCTTTTTTATTAGTTCTCTTCAGGTTATAACTAGCCGCCAGCCGCCATCATCTACCCAGTGTTACCAACCATGTAAAACTAACTAAAACTAAGTTCTCTAAAGCTAAAGCGTGCTCCGCTTTCAGTAACTTAACTAACTTAATATTACACAACACGCTTTTTCTTTCTTTTTTTATGTAACTCCACACCATGTTGTATTGTTACTTGTTTTATTATATTGACGAGATGTTGGGATTATAAATAAAAGACCTTATGTTTAAACTGTTAATATCTTTTTTATTAGTTCTCTTCAGGTTATAACTAGCCGCCAGCCGCCATCATCTACCCAGTGTTACCAACCATGTAAAACTAACTAAAACTAAGTTCTCTAAAGCTAAAGTACGGTTCACAGTAACTTAACTAACTTAATATTACACAACACGCTTTTTCTTTTCTTTTTTTTTATGTAACTGACACCATGTTGTATTTGTTACTTGTTTTATTATATTGACGAGATTAGGATTATAAATAAAATATCCTTTTATGTTTAAACTGTTAATATCTTTTTTATTAGTTCTCTTCAGGTTATAACTAGCCGCCAGCCGCCATCATCTACCCAGTGTTACCAACCATGTAAAACTAACTAAAACTAAGTTCTCTAAAGCTAAAGTACGGTTCACAGTAACTTAACTAACTTAATATTACACAACATAAACAACGTTGACGAAATGGTGGAAAACCCGGCACCTTAATGGTGACCACAAGTTGGACTTCCTCTGTATTTATTTATTACCATTTTTTAAATATATTCTGAGCTTATACAGTGTGTCCCAAATTGGTGGGGAATGTATGGGGATCTCGGAAACCACGATAGATAGAAAATCGGTTAAATGGGGAAAGTTTTGGACAATTATGTTAGTAAGCTAATCCCGTTTACTACAAGGTGTTATCTATTCAGGTTTTTGAGAAATTTTGAAAAACCTGAAACATGCATTGTCGAAAATTGGCCATATTTTTTTTATGAGTGAAAATTTTATAAATCTATAAAAACTTCTTCAAAGCAACTTTTTTCGTAGAATATGACCGAGTAGTCAATTTTTATTTTCTACGTTTCATGTTTTTAGAATCATCATCAACTTTATTTTTTCATATGGACGCCATATTGGATTTTTACGCAGCCAAATAGTGCTTTTTATTCTGATTTCAACAATGTATAACATGTTATAATTTAAGAGTTTATAACCTCATTTATTTCAAGAAACAAATATTTTCTTAGTTGGCCTTGATTCCGGCGAACGTCATTTTTTTTTTAAACAATAAAATATTGATAATTGGCAAAATAGATAAGCTAAACAAATATTTTACAGAAATTGGTTCGCGAACATAGCGTGTTACAAGAAAACTACACGTAATAATTTTGAAACAAGTGAAAACAAAAACAATGAAAAGTGGCTAAACTAATATTAAAAAATGTTTATATTTCCATTTTAAACGATTTTTTTTAAATATTAACTACCTTAGAATTTGGCATATGTAATTTTATAAAATCCTGGCTAAAGAAGTTGGATTTTCTTTTAAATGTTGGTTAACCGCATCTCGTTGTCGATTTTCTTCAACGTTTTCTTAGGTCGTGGTTTTTTAAAACTTCCGAATTTAAACAAATTTTTAACCATTTTTCATTTTTAGTTTAGGATGCTGCCTTTCGGAAAATTTGAAATACCGCACTTTTTAAAATTTCTATTGCTTTTGCTGTTTTTTTTTTTACTTTTAAACCCTTTTTCAAAAAAAAAATAATAACGTACCCTAACTAAATTTGATAATGACCAAGATGATCTTCGCCGGAATCAAGGCCAACTGAGAAAATATTTATTTTTGAAGTGGATAGGTTATAAATCCAAAAATTTAAAATGTTTACATTGTTGAAATAAGAATAAAAAGCACTATTTGGCTGCAAAGAAATCAAAAATGGGGGCCCCCATGAAAAAGTAAAGTTGATGATGATTCATGAACTTTACTTTTTAAAAAAGCCCTTTTTTTTAAAAGTATTAACGTTGTACTATGTTTGCAAACCCCCTTTTTCTATCTGTTTATCTATTTTAATTAATAATATTTTATTGTTTACAAAAAAAAAAGACGTTCCCGGGAAACAAAGGCCCAAAGAAAATATTTGTTTCTTGAAATAAATGAGGTTATAAACTCTTATTTAACATTTATACATTGTTGAAATCGAATAAAAAAAAATATTTTTGAAAAATCCAAAAGGGGTTTATATGAAAAATAAAGTTGATGATGATTCTAAAAAAATAAACGTAGAAAATAAAAATTGACTACTCGGCATTTGCCGAAAAAAATTGCTTTGAAGAAGTTTTTATGATTTATAAAATTTTCACCATAAAAAAAATATGGCCGATTTTAAAAATGCATGTTTCGGGTTTTTTCAAAATTTCGAAAAAGCCTAAATAGATAAAACCATGTAGTAAACGGGTTAAACTTTTAACATAATTGTCCAAAATTTTTCCCCTTTTAAACCCGACTTTCTATTTTTATCGGGGTTTTCCCGAGCCCCCTTCTTCCCCCCCAAAATTTGGGACCCCCTTTTTATTAATTTAAGCTGTAAAAATAAAAAAAATTTTTTTTCCCCAATAATATCTAGATAAATAAAAAAAAAAAAATATTGCGTTTTTTAAAAAAAAAAAAAAAATTTTATTTTGATGCCTCGTGCTGCTACAAAGTAAAGTTGTACCCCGTTTTAAAAATAGAAAAAATTTCTAAAAACTAATGGGCCTTTTTTTTACAATTTTGCATTTTTTGTCACATTTAAGTTTTATCGCAAGTCGTTCATTTTTAAAAACTTGTTTTTTTGTTCCCCAAAAATTTTAAAAAAAAGCCTTTTAAAAAATTTTGTTTGAAATGGTGCATGCCAATTTTTTAATTTTTTATGTTTTTGGGTTTGGGGAAAAAATTTCAATTTTAAACACCGAACACGCCTTATTAATTAATGTTAAAGTTTTTAAAAAAAAATAAATAAACAAACATTAAAAAATTTTTTTAAAAATTTTTATGACATATTTTAAAAAGTAAAATATTTTTATGACCTAAAAAATTAAAAAATGTTTGGCCCTTTTTAAAAAAAACGCAAGTATAGGATTTTTTTATTGTGATTTATTAATAATTTATTATTATATTTTAAAAAAATTTTTTTTCAAACCGGACTAATTTTAACAAATTTACTTTTTTTTACCTTTTCCCCTCATTTAAAAAGGGGGTTAGTCTACCCGGCGCGTTCTAAAAAAAAGGTATTTTCACCATTTTTTTGGGGGCTTCTATTAAAATTTTTCAAATTAAAAAAATGTTGGGCCTAAAAAAAACACTCATAAGCTGCTGAAAAAAATTTTTATTTTTTTAAAATTTTTAAAACCTTTTTTTTTCATAATAATCATAGGTAACAGTAACGCTTTAAAAAATAGACATGTATTACGTTGACCCCTCTGAAACGAATCCCTCTGAATTTTAAAAAAAATATTGGCGTTTGATTGGACCCAACATTAAATTTAACATATAATTAACAAAAAGTCGGTCTTCTTTTTTTAAAAAAAATTAAAAAAAGTGTTTTTTTTTTGTATTTTTGCTTTTAAAAAAAATTAAAAAATTTAAAAATTTGGGGGATGATTGTGGGGCGAATTGAAGTCATACATCTAAAAATTTTCAGTTAAAATTTTTGTAAGAAAAGGGTTTCAGTATAGTCTCAAAGAATTGGACAATGTAAGGTCAAAAACATAGTTTCGAGAAAAACCCGGTATAAAGTTTTTTTTTAAAAAAAAACTGAAAAAAAAAACTTCAATACCTAAACGCAACCCACCATACAAAATTTCTTCTACTTCTTCCAGGATTTTACTTTTATCTAATTTATCTTCTCTAAGCTTTATTCTGTCTTCTTTAGAAGCCTCTGATGATTGGCGGTTTGCTAAAGCTATGCACGCTATGTCGCGTGTGTCGCGCGCTCGGATACTAAAACGAAAGAGGCAGAAAAGTACATTTAGAATGCTCGGATCATTCTAAAATTTTAGAGAATGTTGCTTATTGCATTAACTTTTAAAAAATAGAAAAAAAAAAAAAAAAAGATTTTTTTAATGACCGAGTAGACTAATCCCCTATAGTGATTTGGCCAAGTTTATAAATATAATTTAAATTATGGGGGTGTCCCGGAAATAGGGGAAATCCCCCGGTTATAAAAAAAACACGTAAAGGAGTACTGTATACTACTTGTATAGGCATCCCTTTAGAGTATTACCCAAAAGTTTTTAAAAAAGAATCAATTTTTTTAGACAAAATTATTGAACCACCGGTATATTTCAATTCTTTTTTAATAAAATGAATAAGTAAGATTTTTCAAATTACTCTCAAAGTAAGTGTTGTTAATTACTCATAGCTCCAGTGACGGACTACTGGACACCCATGGCCTCCTTTTTTTACGCCTTCTATTGATAGGAACTTTGGACAAAAATTTTTAAAAATTTTTAACTCCCTGTCTAACAAAAAAAATCCTCCCTATAAAAAAATCGTGTGATTTGTAATATTTGGACTTATACTAATATACAACAAACCCCTCAAATGTTTTTATTAGCCTCAGATTTCTCGGAAGGGTCTAGTAGAGGGGTAATAAATAGGCGACCCATTATTATGGACGGTAGGTGGATCTATGCTTGAAATATCCCAGTAGGTATTGGGTCGTAGAGCCGGGGAATTTTTTTTCCTTTGATAAAAGCCGCCAACCCTTTGATACAACCGCCCCTTTGAAAAAAGCCAACCCTTTTTTAAAAAGCCGTTTTTGTTCGTGGGAATTTTTCCCACGCTCCCTCCATCGGGTCTTATGTCACGGGTATTTTCTTAAATTAAATTCTTTCCCACGCTACCAAAAATCTTACGTCACGTGTATTTTCTTGAATATTGATTTTTCCACTGTACCATACCATCAGGGTCTTACGTCACGGTATTTTTTTAAATTTGTTTTGTAAAAAAAGCCACATCTGTTTTTTTAAAAAAAGTTCTCGGAGTCGTGGTAGAATCGAACTGGGGTCTTTGTATTTCGGGGCAAAGGCATCATTCATTCATTTTTAAAACAATCTTTATTATTACAAATTTGGTTTACATTGTTATAATACAGTTTATATATAATAAATATATATTATTTATGATGTCGTTTCCCGGGTAGGACAACCAGCCGCTGAAACGAGTCGAACCTGGCCGGAGCACAGGGACGCTGATGGAGGCGTCAACGAACTGTTAACAATTGTTATTGAATTTGCCAACATTGTACCGCTGTGAGCTTCCCAATGTGCTGAGCTTTTGTTATATTGAAGATAGTTAGTTTTTTGCATGTATGTAAGTTCTAAGGTTTGATTTAGTTTTCGCTGGAAAAATTTGGGCAAAAAACCAGCTAGATACGACAGGTACGGGTAGCGCAAGAGGATAAATGTAATAGTTGGTTAGTTTCTCTTTATTCATTCCCCTTTTTGCTCATTTACACTTTCTTTCACCTTGCATTCATTCATTTTGTTAGTGTTTGTCGGTTATATGTTTGTTTTGTAGTTTTGGTGGTGTTGTGTTATTTGGTTTGTATGTTTGGGTGTTGGGTGTCATATATAATGTATAATTTATAATGTGGTGTTTATATGTCATATGTGTTGATTTTGTCTGTAATAAATTCTAGAATGGCTGTGAACCTGCCTATCTTATCTGGTTGTTTGCCCACGTATTCCGTGAAGTCTTTTATTAATCGTATGATTTCTGCAATATTGAATTGTTCATTAAAAGTGTTCAGCACGTTGTAAAGTTCACTTACTGTGTTCGTTGACTCCTCCCTCCGCGTCGGCAGTGGGCGGTCCTTCGGTCTGGCCCTTCCCAGCGGCGGGAAGTCGTGGTCGTCAAGTTCTGCATGATGATTTGGGTCTGGTCTGGTAGTTTGTCCTGGGGTGGTTGTGGGTAGGCCTCTAGGGGTGGGAATTAAATAACGCTATTTGGGAAAAAAGGGCTTTTTTGTAATAAAATCCTAAAAAGTCACAAAGAATGACCCTATATTTTTTTTTCTTCTAAAATTTAAAACCCTGAACGAAAAAAGAAAATAATGACTTATTTTTACTTGATGCCTTGGTTGGGCAATCTATTAATTTGAAACTTAAGACTTAGGATTAATTCTATTACATAACACAAAGACATTTTGTGTCTTTGACAGATTTTCAATGTGAAAAACTAAGTGGCAATTTAAGGGTTTTTTTTTTGTTTTGTGCCCGTACGTGGTTTGTTTAAAAAAAAAAATTTAAAATTTTAAATTTTTTTTTGGGGTAATGTAAAAGTTCCCCGAATAAGAAAAAACACGTGAAAAAAAAAACAAATTTATATAATTTTTTTCGTATAGGCCTTCCCTTTGTCTCGAATATTGGCTCCCAAAAGCCCCCAATGGAATCAAGTTTTTTTGACACAGTTACTGAGCCCCTACGTATATTTCAATTTTATTTTAATGATATGTAATACTTAGTAAGACTTTTTTTCGCCCTAAAATTTACACTGTTAGTCCTGTCGGGGGAAATATAATATCCAACATATTAGATTCAATAAAAATTTTAAAATTTTATTAAAAACTCTGTAAAAGGGTTCCACATGGTCTCCGTAAAGACTGATACATCCGGGGCACGACGAATTCAAAAATTCCTTTTTTTAGTTTTAAATTTACAAAATTTTCAAT
>JAHBCN010021125.1:0-14366 GCA_019359885.1 Listronotus oregonensis | reverse complement strand
TCAGTTGTTTTTAAAGCATGCATTAGAACCTAAAAGAGGAAAAATTTTAGCAGTTGTTGAGTAAGATTTTAAAAAAAACTTCCTTTTTTTTTAAGCCCTATTAAAAAAACTATAAAATAATAGTAATTAAAATGGTACAAAATAATTTTTAAAAATTCTTATAACATCCTGAGCCCGTTATTGTCAGTTTATCCACCGACCAAGATGCGCTTTGGTTATTTAAAGCCTGTTTTCAGGTGAAGTTTTGGATAGTTGCTATCATGATAGTGAGGCCATGAACACGAACTATTACATGTAATAACCCGATAGTACTCTTCGCTTGCCTAGATAGTTCGGCCAAAGAATATTATAGTTTGGTTCGGCATAACTTTCATGATAATTTGTTGTTGTTTGGAAAAATTTGCACGGGCACGGTTTTTTGCAATAAATTTTAAAAAATAATTGTAACGAAAAAAAGTTAGAATGAGTTTGGGGAATTTGACATAATCTTTTTGGAAGAATAAAAAGGGACCATGTTTATGGGCCTCCCGTTTTTAAAAAACAGAGGAAGAGGGACCATGCTGAAGAAATTTGCCCCCCTTATCGGGACTTTTAAAAAAAGAATTAAGAAAAAAAGGAGCATAAGATGTACATATAATCGGGAAGGGCAAAATAAAGAAGTTAGGGGAACGGAGCGGGAGTTAAAGTGAACAAACCAAAACTTGTAGGTTTTCCGTATGATGATTTTTTAAGACTTTTTTGGGAAGAAAACGAGTCAGAATCTTTTTGGGGAAGTTTTATTTTTCCCTTATTTCTTAAAATATGCCCAAAAAAAGATGATGATGTTTTTTGGGAGTCTTTTTTCTTTCTATCATTCTGTACTCCCAAACGATTTTCCCTGCCCCTATAAAAAGTTAGAAAAGTCTTTTTTTTTGCCGAGCTTCAGGCAAAAGTTACGCTGCAATGTTGCACAAAACAACTATACCATTTGACTTCGCACCGCCAATTTCCGGGAATTATTCGTCCTGTTTCATGATCCTCAATATCTGTAACTGTTGTATCTTTTCCCCACTTTTCGTTCCAGTTGGAAAACCCGCAGTTTTATTAATTTTACTACTGTGTGAGGAGCAAGAGATTTTGGGGGATCTGAATACCCCAAATTTTCAAACGCATTTTCTATATACTGCCCAATGTTTTTAAAATTGAATACTTTCGGGCAACAGTTAATCGATTTCTCTAGAATGGGGGTTCATTAAATATGGCTTGAGGGAAATGCTTCATCTCCTAACATAACAGACCCGTCAGGTTGGTTTAAAAAATTTTCCCCTCAATCGCTTTTCGAAGAGACGACTTGGCAAATATTCCACCATCTGAACTGCTGCCATAATCCTTTATCAATATAGGTAAAATTATATAGATCCACCATTCCCAGCAGTACAATGCTAAATTTTCCCTTTAGGGAAAATTGAGAACCGGAACTCGGAGGGCACTGAACCAATACATGCTTTTCGTCGATTGCTCCAAAGAAATTAGGAAAATTTAGCGAGTTTTAAAACCATTTATCGCTTTTTCCACTCATTTTCACTTTGGGGTAAAAAAATAATAACACGTTTATTGAAACAATTTAACTAATTAAAATATTATTTTATGTATATTTTTATTGCAGATGTTGCATGATCAACAAAAGAAAAAGAGAAAAAAGCAGAGTCCCAAATCAAAGGGTGAAAATTTCCCGCCCCCCCCGTTCGGTGAGAACGACAAGGGGTTTAAAAAACCCAATGTATCAATGGATGAAGAATTGAGCAACAGTAGGGGAAAAAGAAGAAACCCTGCCGTCAGTTCGAAAAAAAAAACGAAAAAGGGCCGTGAGTGGGAAAAAGGGAAAAAGGATGAATCTTAAATGAGGCGTAAAAGTTTTTAAAGAACACCAAAAAAATTTCGTTTTCCAATGAATTTGATGTATTTGGCAAATGTTTTTTCAACTGAAGCTTTTATTAAAAGATGGAATAATGCCAGGGTGATATCCAGAAATTAAAAAACCATTTGCTCGACTACGTTTTTTGGGGAAGAACAGAATTTAAACAATACTGTTTTCCGGCAAAAAAGATGTCACTTCCGGGGAAACAGATCGACAACAAATACAGAACCGTTAACTTTTTCAGGGGGGAAAGATATATTATAGTTTGGGGCGGGCCCGGGGCAGAAACCAGAGCCACGCCTCGTAAATTTTTTTTTTAATTGGGGGAGATGAAAAGAGGGATTGGGACTGTTCATAATTATATAGATACTTAGTTAAATTTTCTTAGAATATTTTTGTTGTTTTATTAAATATCTTTTTTTTTATGTTTTGTAATTAAAGACATTAAAAAAATTTTTTGGGTTAATAATGATTACATACCATAACATAATCTTTCGTATTTTCGTATATGGCGCCAAAGACATCGGGGTAGAAACTGGCTTATCGTACCCCTTTGGCACTCGGAAAAGGAACTGAAAAAGATCCCAGGGGGAGTCGCCAAAAGCAAGAATCGACAAGTTATTTGAAGTTTTAGTTTTCAAAAAGGCATTTCGCATAACAGTATTATTTTTTTTGTATCTTCGCAACCAAAAAAAACTTTTTTTTAAAATAGAATTTAAAAATTATTATAACAGTTTAAAATTTATTTAAACCTTTTTTCTAATTTTATTAAACTTTTTATCATTCAGGGAAAAAAGAAAAAGCTTTTGGGTTTTTTTCCCTACAGCAAGTTTTTTTAAAGTGTTAAGGCCCCCGGGAAATTCCATCCATTTTCTTACCCATATTTTTTAGTTTTATTTTTTCTTTTTTTTTTTTAAATTTTTATTTCAACAACAACAGCAGCTACCGCAGAAAATTAACTCTGTGTCCCATCTTGTTATTGGTTATTTGATTTTTTTGTATACGTGTAGAACCTAATTTATGATAGGACTATCGAGGTTACTATTAGGGGAGAGCACGGGTTAAGAGATTTTTTTATCCCCTGAAAACGAGGTTTTTATTTATCACCCCAGACTTTACTATCTGGGGGAAATTTACATTTTTTTCCTCTAATTGGCCCCCCCATTTTTTCGGATGAAGGAAGCCCCCCCTCCACCCGGAAACTGGGAAGTCAGTTCACCGTTTAGTGTTATCATAGTTTTAAAAAGATATATGGGGAAGTAAAATTGTATAAAAACTTTTTTTAAGGGGAAAATGAGGGCCCTGGGTTTTTGTTTTCGCGCAATAGGGGGGAGCTGGTTTTAGAAAAGTCGACCATCCGCAAAGTTTTTTTTTTGACATATGATAGAATATGCCATTTCCCAACGAAATTGTTTTTTTTCGACCCCAGATTTAATAGTTATTTTATTTAAAAAAGGTTGAAAAAAACGGAAAATTTTAACCAACCCGAAAAAACCCCAAAAAATTTGAATACCCTTTTTTTCACCAAAAAAAGGAAACCCCGGGGAACTTTTTCGCCATGTTAACTGGTTGGAAAATCGTTCTTCCGGGTTTTTTCCAAGGGAAAATTTTTGGCTAAATTTTGACCAATCAAACACAATTTCCCAAAATGCTGAATCCAAGTTTGAGAACCAAGTCCTTGAATACTTTTCTCCCTTGAAATGGTCGGGCCCTTTTTTCCAAACCCATTTTCCGAGGGGAAAAAAGGGGAAAAAATTTAAACCCAATGTGACAATTTCCCAAAAATGGTAACTTTTAGTTTGTAATTTTAAAATTTAAATTTTCCCCTTTAAAATACCATTTGTCCCCCTTGGAATGGTCAGGTGTCCGTTTTTACCTTTTCCGAGGGGGAAAAACCCGAAAATTCCCAATGCAGAAGCCCCAAATTTTAAAACCGGCTTCGTAAATTAAACAAGAATTTTCTGTGAACTTTTTCTGCCAGTTTAAAAAGGGCCCGGGAAAAATGTTCTGCCAAGCTTTTTTAAAAAAACCACGGAATTATTTAGAATCACCCCCTTTTTCCGATTGATGAAAACAAAATTAAAGGGGAAAAAAAGGGATTGTTTATTTTGTTAGTATTAAAAGATGTTTCTTTACATTTGATTTTTATACCCAAATTTAGCATATTAATATACCGCGTGTCATGTTATGTTTAAATGAAATGATTAAAATTAGTAATTTGGAAAAAAAATGTTTGAATTATACGGTGTTAAATTTAAACTATGTAATGTGAATTTTTGGGACCTTTTTTTTTTTACCCAAACCCCAAAAAATCAAAAAACATGAAAAAATTTTTTTAAAAGGGCATCCCTTTACTGATTGATCATTTCCTGAAAAAATTGGGGAAAATTTTTAAAAAAAACAAACCATGACCCCCTTTTCGGATTTGTGGGGCCAGAGGGGGCTTGGTTAGTTCTTTATTTAAAAGGGTTCCCTTTTTTTTTCAATTATATTTCGGGGTGAAAATTTCACAAAAGGTATACCTACAAATTGAAAATAAAATCATTCAATCAAATCTTCCCGATTTGACGGGGATGTCAAATCGTTCGTGATTGGGAAAATTATATTATCAAAAGTTTCCGCATGCCCCAGGGGGAACGGGGAGAGCCCCGTCATCAAGTGAAGGAATCGCTTGCGCCGTTTTAAATTCCAACATCTGCTTGGGCCCCACCCGGATGGGGAAAATTTTTCCCTAAAAACCCGTATACCAAACCCCAAGGGGTATAGTACATGACGTTTTTTTTTCATCTTGAAAAGAATTTTATCAACATTATAAATATGTTTCCAAATAAAGCACTAAACCCCAAAAGATCCCAAAATTTTGGAAACGTTGCGGGAAAAAATGAAGCTACTTTTCATTTCAAAATTTCCCCAATTTAGTTTTCATTTGATCGGGTCCAAATATTACCAGATTTATTTTTAAGAAGGGGGTTATAAAAAACTATTGAATATGTTTTATTTATATTTTAATTTTTGTTCGACTATGTTTATTATTTTAAAAGTTTTCCCTTTAAAACCCTTGGCAGAACAGTTTTTGGACACCCTTGGGGCAGAATGGGGCATGCTTCTTGTGCAATTAAAAAAAGCCGTGTAAATTTTGGGAACTTATGCACATTGGTTAAATTTTTTGGGGTTTTTCCCCCGGGAAAAAGGGGCCCAGCGGGAAAGGTGCCCCCGTTCCAAGGTGGGAGAAATGGTATTCAAGGATTTTAATTTAACATTAAAAACCCTTGGATTTACCATTTTCGGACTTGTGCACTTTGGGTTAATTTTTATTTTTTCCTCCAAAAGGGGCGGAAAGGTTTTCTCCCTTTAAGAGGGCAGAAGGGTTTTCAGGATTTGATTTAAATAAAAAATAATTTTCCATTTTAACTTTGGTTTGGGGTAAAAAATTTTGCAAAAAACCCACAGAACGTTTTTCCGACTGAAAGGCAGAATTTTTGGGGGGGCCTTTTTTGGGAAAAAAAGGGTTTTGCAAATTTTTTTGTGAAAGTTTGGGTAAAATTCCCCTTTTTTGCAAAGGGATTGTTTTTAACAAAATGGGCCCGTTTTTGGGTGGCAGAAACTTTTTTGTTAACAGTAGGTTTTTTTTCTGCTTGTATTTTTTAAAATTTAAGAAAAAGAAGATTTAGACAAGTGTGTATTTATCAAGGTTAAGAAAAGTCGTAACGTTAGGGCTAAGATCTCTTCTATAGAGTTAAAAAACTTAAAAGCAAATACTTACAACTTACCTTTAAATAATATTTAATAATTATTTTTAACAAAAATTCCCTTTGAAAAAAAATTCAAAAATTAGAAATTTAATCCTACTGAAAAATGAGGTTTTTTCCCGTTTTTTGGGGTTAAGTTCCATGGATAAATATTTTTCGCGAATGGCTAAGTTTTTAAAGGCCAAGTTCTATCCCAAGCTAGGGTTTGACAGTCCCCAAAACAATTATGGAAAGTTGGTTTTTAAGGGGCTATATGATAACTTATTAAAAAAGAAGGTAAGTTGTTTTTTGGAGAATGAAGAGCACTATCCCCAATTTCCCCCTGGGTATTTCCCGTAGGCAGATAGGCCCCCCGAAGCCTCTTATATCGAAAAAACCCCAAAAACCCATTTCATTTATTTTATTTTTTTGGGAGTACACTTCTTCACGCCAAAAATTCCCCCCGAACCACACTGGCTTTTTTGATAAAGCCGAGGAACCAACCCCTTTTTTTTTACCTGTTTTGTAAGAAAAATATATTATATTTGAAGATCAAAGACTTACGTTGATGATCAAAGTATCTATGATTATCCGACTATGCGTCACCTTTTTATACCTTTCCCTTTTTATTACTAAACCGCCCTGACCAATTGCAGAAGTCCGAAAATTGGTATTTTATTTATTATACGGACTTTGCCCTGCAAAATTACCAACCAGTTTTTCGGGATTTTTTTGGGGGACCGCCCGAATTCGATATTGGGGCGTAAATTTTATAAAAACCATTACTATTTGTTACAAAAGAAACATTGCAGGGCGACTAAACCTAAAAAAATTTCGAATTAAAAGAACTAAAAAAACTTTAAAAAAAAATTAAAAGTATGAAAAAAAAAAATATTTTATAATACACTAAATTATCCAACAAAGACGAAACCCAAAAATAGGTAAAGAAAAAAAATTTGGGGGCCCAATATTTTTAAGGGGGGGCCACCAAAAAATACCCACCAAAATATAAAAAAAAGGTTAATAAAATTTTTTCCACTCATAACTTTTAACTTACCCAAAAAACACCCATGATGAAATAAAACAAAAAGATAGTCATTTTTTGGGGCAAAAGGAACCATATTTTATTTGGGGAAAAGATTTTTTTCTTTTTTAAAAATAGGGTTTTAAAACATAAAACAATAATAATTTGGGAAAAGGCTGCTATAGAGTAGCTCCGATAGACCCCCCCTTTTTTGTCTTTTTTTATGTGCTTAAGGGAATGTCTTTTGGTCTTCCAAAAACGAATTTAAAACCCCCCCCGATTCAGCCACTCCAAACTGCGGCTTAGTTCTTTGGGAGGCCCCCAAGGGGAAATATTTTTTAAATTTTTCCCGTTTCGGAAAAATTTGGAAGAGGGAAAATCAATTATAGCAACTAGATCCATTTATTTTTTTTAAAAAAAAAAAGGAAATGCTAAAATTGGGAAATGGGAGGGGAAAAAACAATGTAGAAAAAGGGGGTGAAGATAAAAAAAATTCCCTATGGGAAATTGTTTATTGGGAAAAATCCGTACAATTGCACCCGGTTTTAAGATTTTCAAGAAGGGTTATATTTTTACTGAATCCTTTTTAAAGGGCCCATAATCTGTTTTTTTACCCCTGTTTTTGAACTTGTTTTGTTTTTGAGACTAACAAAAAATTTGAATCCGGTTTATTAGGGGTTTTATAGGTACCTTTATAGAAAAACCCACCAATTACGGGCCAGATCTTTTAACAAGGTAAAAAGAATGGCGCAAAATTTTATGGGGAAAAAGATGACCAGGAAAAATTTTTAAAATGAGTACCAAGACAAGACTAACATTTTTTGGGATTTGGGACAAACCCAGGGCCTTTTGTTATCAATTTTTGGGGCCCCGGGCATAAACCAATTAGCCCCCAGGTCCCAAATATGATTTTTTAATATTTTATTGCAGTTATAAAAAAAATTATTTTTTAAAAAGGGAAATTCTTTAACCTATATTTTATTTTTTCTTAAAAAACCGGGGTTTTAAAAATAACAAGAATAGTGATGGGAATCCCTAATAATTTTTTATGATAGGGAAAAAAAAATAGAAATTGGGGAAAAAATTATTTTTTTTTTCATGTCAATAAATTTAATTTTTTTTGGACTACAATATAATAATAACAAAAAAATAATATAAAAAGAATTTATAATAATAGAATGGAAAATATTTTTAACAAAAAAAAAAATCAAAATATAACTATACTAATCATAATAATTATTATTTTATAAATTGAATTGATGTATTAAATAATAAACTTATTCCCCCGTTTTTGTTTTTGCAAATTCATTGATTATTAAATGTTCATCCATTCTTTTTTAAATAATTCGATTCTATGGAATTCTAAGTTCTATGAAATGTAAAGATTTTTTGAAAGCGGGACAAATAAACCCGAACGCCAAAAAAGAAAAAAAAGGAGGATGCTTATATTTTTAAACATAATTGAAAACATTTAACTTTTTTTAAAAATACTTTAAAATTTTTTTTTATTCTTTGTTGTATATTTAATTAATTATTTTTATGAAGCTTGATTGTGGCTTTTCACAATATTTTTATGTTTATTTTTCCAAATTTTTTTGTTTGGTTAATTTATTTCTTTTTTTTTTGGTTTTTTCTTTTTATTATGTTTTTGGAAAAAAAAAATAAATTAAAAAAAAATATTCATTTTTTGTCTTTTTTAATAATGTAATTTATAATTTATTATAAAATAGGACCTCTATTATTTATTAACTTAAAATTAATAACATCCTTTCCCCCAATTTATTAGTTTAAATATGGAGATGTGGGGTATTTAAGAATTCCCCATCTTTGGGGGTTCGTGGGCCCCAATTTTGGCCCCCCCTGGGGTGTAGCCCAAACAGCCCATATGGTTAGTATGGCCCTGCACAAACCTGATATTAATACAAAGGGGGAGCCAATAATTATTGAAACCCCAAAAAAACTCTTTCACCGTACTTGCAGTACAATTAACTTTTTTTTTTTTAGTGTTTCCAAAATATAATATTTTATTTTGCTAATAATTAAATAATATTGAAAAAAATTTTTTGACTGAAAATTTTTTAAGGGGTTTTAAAATGAGCTAATAAATTATTATTAATTTAAAAAAAAAGGATGTAGATCAAAATTACGTGAAATTGCTTTTTGGGTTGTTCTATTTTAGCCAGGGCCATTTTTTTTATTATTGTCCCCAAAGTGCAATTAAATATACAGGTTTAAACCCCCTAATTAAGTTCATTAGTTTGATACCATATTTTAATACAGCGAATCTTATATCTACGACATGTTGTAAAATATTAAGTTTTTGAAAATAATTATTAAACTTTTTATTACTGTTGAATGATTATAATATAATTTGGTTTTTTAGCTTTTTTTTTCAGCTGCCTTTTAAATAGGTTATTTTGTAATTGTCTTAAGTACCATGGGAGCCGATTTTTTTGAAATTTGTCCGTATTATTTCTTTTTAACAAGGGCCTAATGTAGGCCTAATTAAATTAAAAATTTTAAGTCCAATAACGTTTCAGCGGACACCTTATTAAAAATAATTGTCAAAAAAAGTCCCCCTTTTATTTCTTTTATTTTTTTTTCCTATCTTGTTTTTGGTTCGAAAAAAAAAATTGAACCAATAGGAAGCTCCCCTTTAAAAAAAATTTTAAAACTTTTAAATTTTTAAATTGAACTAGAGTTAATATCAATATCATATCTTTTTTTTTTCTAAGGTTCTAGAAAAAGACACCTGACCCTGTTTTCTAAATAAAGTTTATCCCTGGGGAAAAAAATTTTAAAAGGGGGAGATTTCTATTGTAAAAAAAATAATGGGCTTGATTTGTGAAAAAAAAGAAGAACAGAACTGGTCATGAGATACCTAGCATTGAATTTGTTGAAAGCGCTAGAAGGGGGTTTTTACCATGACAGACATACATCCTAGTAGAAAGAAACGAAGATTGAAGCTAAGCTGGGGTGGAATACTGAAGGAAGGGTTGGATTTTTAAAAAAAAGTATCGAGATTTGCAGAGAACTTAAAGACTTTTCTAGGGAAGTTTAAAAAAAATTATAATAGAAAGGTTAGATAAAAAATTTGTTACAAAATCCAGATTTTATTTTAACATTGATTGTAAAAATTTTTAAAAAAATACAAGTTGTTTTTAGATTGTAGAATTTTTAAAATTTTATAGTTTTTATAAAAAATACCAAAAAAATATGAGCTTTTAAACTTAACTAAAATTATTTTTAACCAAGTTGTATATCTTATATTTTAATTTTTTTTAAATTTAAAATTTTAAAAATTTTTGTATCAGTTATTTTTTAAATTAGTCCTTAGTTGTGAATTTGCATATTTCTATAATAAATAGAATTTAGACATATTTAGATGGCAATTATAAACCATAAAAATTAAAAAACAATTTTATTCTAAAATAATTTTTTATTAAAGTAAAAAAATTTTTATAAATTTTTTTTGAGATTTTGAGTCGGATGAAGGTTACTGATGATGATAAATTAGTTTAACAAAAATTTTGGGAAAAAAAACAAAGGTTTTGATTTTCATTAATGAACTACCACTTTAAAAAATTTTAATTCTCGAATTTTATTGTGAGTAAACATATATTTAAACAAATAAAAACGAAATTCACCAAAATTCTTCGCTTTATAAAGAATGAAAACTGGATTATTATAATAATGATTTTTAAATAAGGCGAAAAAATTGGACGTTACCTTTTTTTTTGTTTTCTTCAGGAATTTTTTTTTTTTCATTTGTGATTAAATTAAAATTTTTGCTGGTTTTAGTTTATTACCCTTTAAACCTGAATGATATTAATATTATCAAACCGAAATGTAAAAAGGAGAGATTTAAATTTCCTTTTTTAAAAAAAACTAGATAGAGGTCTACTTTAAAGTATTTTTCCAAAACATTTTTTTGGGAAATTTAAATAAGAACCCTTTTTTAATGATACTTGTTAAACGTTCTTAAAAAAAAATATAATTTATTTAGGGCCCGAGTGAGAAAACTTCCATGATTTTTTTTTGATCACTCGTTGAAGTCTTCTCATCTAAGCCAAATCTTGCATGAAAAGGCTTTAAACTAACCACAACTAACCACAACTAAATGAACTTTTAAAATGCACATCTCTAGGTGAAAATAACTAGATCAAGTTATCCGAGTACATTTTTTTACCTTCTAAAGTACATGGCATCAAATTTTGGCGACATACCGCGTTGAACATTGTTAGGACAGTTAACATACCGGTTTATTTTCGCGAGAAGCGGTAACGTAGGGGAAGGTGTTCTGACATTAGTATCTACGTCATTACTTTTTTCCCCAGTATCTCCCGCTATCGCCACTAGTCAGGAGGAGCATTAATAATGGTTATGTCAAGTTTCAATTTAAAATAAGGGGAGGATTCGCGGCTTTTCTATTTTTTTTGGTTTTTTGGATTTTTTTTTGCTATGGTTTAACAACTATCCGGATTGCAGTTTTTTTGGTTTATTAGTTAATTCCCAAATGGATGAATTAGTGCAATTATATTTTAAATTATAAAAGGAAAAATTAACTTGTTATAGTTAATTTGGAAACAGCTAATATCTTATTAAATTAAAAATTTGGCTTATATATTATTTTTTCGATTTTATTTCTTAACTTCCAAAGCCCTTTTACATTTAAATTTAAACTTAAAAGTGTATTAAACGATTAGTATGTAAGTTGACATACGTAAACCGTTTCGTTTTTGCGAGGATAGGTTGGTTAAACACGGTTAGAATGGTGGGGGATATGGTGTTACAGTTGATCCTTAAGTCAGAAAAAAAATGCTGTAGATCTTTTGTGAAGGAATCCGTACTATGCGTCATGTAAAATTTTGTGTTTTTCTAAATACTTAAGGATTTAAAAATTATTGTATTTTTTCATTACCTTACAAAAAATAAGAGAAGAGATATGGTAGAGTTTTAGATCCTTTCTTGGGGATATGTTGTACACGTGCAGCTTTTTAGCTTTTTTGAAAAATGGCCGTGTCGTAAGAAATTTAAAAGAGACGAATTAAAATCGATGCAATCTTAGAAGCACATTTTGTTAAGACCTTGGAGGGTCAAGTAAATCACGACAAATTTCATTGTCGGATGTACTTACATTCAAACGGTTAACATTGTTTTTAAAACTATTAGGTTTTCAGAAAAAAATGGGTGGCCTTTAAAAATGGTTAATGAATAAATAGCAGATTGATTTTATTAAAAATTTATGAGGTTTTTAAAATATAACCATTTTTGGGTTTGGGGATAACACGCAGGGGGACCTTTCAGAACTACCCGTTTTTTAAAAATTGTAGATTTTTTTTTTTTCTTTTATTGTCTTAAAACTGGTTTTTAAAAGAGATTGCTTATTTAAAGATTTTAATTTTTTATAACATAATTACAAAAAAAAGATTTGTTGTGACAGGTAAAGATAATATTTTATTTTTAAAAAGAATTTTTGTTAATTGGGTTTTTGGGGGTTTTTTTGATTTTTTTTCCCAGCATTAGCCAAAACAAACCAAGATTATTTAAATTAAAGTTAAAAAACCCCATTTTAAGTAATAGCATTTTGAAAAAAAAGAAAAATTTTTTTTCCCCCCCGGGGGGAAAGCTCTTTGAGAGAAAATTAATTTTTTTTACTTTTTTTTAAAATTTTTAATTTTAATTTGTGTTCTACTAATAAAGGGTTTTGATTGTTTGGGTAAACCCTGTTTTAAAAACTTTTCGTATAACGAAGATTTAAAATCACTTAAACATTGAAGATTGACACTGACAAAAATAATGAATTGGCTGCCGGGTTGGAACAGGGGGATAAAAATTTTTGGTAAAGGGGGGTTTTTAATCTTATTTAAGGGTTAAAAACGGTATTTTCTAAGAAAAGTGAAAAAGTTATTTAATAACAAAAGGGGGGAAATGCCCTTTTTTTTTCCCGAGATAATTTATGCACGACGCGAAGCAGATGGCATTCAAATCCAGGGGGGAAAACTTTACCTAGAGGTAATAATTTTTTTAACTAATTTTTTTTTCAAATTTTTAAAAAAATTTTCTTTAATTTTTGGTTCTGATTTTTTTTTTTGATAAACCTCTGTATTAAAACTTGTCAAAGATAACTGATTTGAAATCACTTAAGACACTCACATTGACAAGACATAAATTGGGCTCGGCTGGAAGGGGAAGTAAGGTTTTCTCCCTTTTCAGAGGTTAAAAACGTATTTTCTCAAAAGGTAGTAGAAAAAATAATTTCAAATTATAGAATAATGAGAGATTCTTGTCTCTCGTCTTATCAAGGAGGAAACTGGTATATCGCTCTTTAAAGTCCCGAGACGAAAAAAAAAAATGTCCTTCTGGCCGAGAATCTTTTTTGTTTTTTCAAAAATTTTCCCCTCCTTTTTTTCGGCCCGGGGTTTTTTGATAAAAGGGGAAAAAAGAATGGTATTAAAAAAAAATAAAATGTTAGAAATAAACATAATGTCGAGTATTTAGGATCAGAATTTAAAATTATTTTAAAAAAAAATTAAGTTAATATATAGTAGGTGCTTTTAGTATTATAGGGGGGAGCCCCCCGTTAAATCGGGATTTACTCGAGCGTCATAGAAAACCTATTGGGGTTGCGAAGCTTAGATAATAACAAAAAAAAATGTCATATAATATATCCCTTTTTTCACGGTGGGGGAAAGCGGCTATAGATTTTCAAAAAAAAAACTGTTGGGGGAAAACATACTGGGGCCGCTATTTATAACATCCATGTCCTAAGTATTTTTTAAAAAGATGAAAGTTAATTTTGATTGTTTTATGATGGGGTGGTCGAACGTAAGGGTAGAAAAAGAAAAGAAAAATTTGATCGAGCGCGTCAGATTTTTTTAAAAGGGGTGTTAATGAACCTAAAAAAAATCAAAATAATAATCTGGCGATTTGGATGTGACGCCAACTTAGGTATTAAAAAGTGGAAAAAAATCGCCATTTTGAAATACCGGGTCAGGGTTAAGAAAATATGGTTCATCTTTTTGCCCCAGACGTGTTTTCTCTTTAAACTGACGATTATCTGGGGGGATTGCCAAACTGAAAATTTTAAAAAAATTTTTTTTTTTTTTTAAATCATTGAACTTAATTAAAGAAAAACTTCCCGGGAAAAACACAAAAGAAAAGTTTTAAAAACCCAAAATAGGGAAAATTTATTTGTAAGGAAAAAATTTAAAAAATTAAATTTTTTTTGAGTACTTTTTTTTAAATTTTCATTATCATCGGTCGAATCATCTTTCCCGACCCCGATTTCATCCCCGATTTGTACCCGGGAAAAAAAAATCATTAAAAAATTTAACAATATTTTTTTTTTGAATTTTTGGTTTTTTTTAATTATTTGGGGAAAAAAAATACCCTAAATTTTAAAATCTCAAAAAATAAAAAAATTTTACCAACTTTTATAGATTGGACAAATTTATCACCCGCAAAAACCCGATCATTT
Organism: Listronotus oregonensis; assembly: GCA_019359885.1. Lineage (NCBI taxonomy): Eukaryota > Metazoa > Arthropoda > Insecta > Coleoptera > Curculionidae > Listronotus > Listronotus oregonensis. Next base: position 237 of record JAHBCN010021125.1, on the reverse strand, counting down.
GAACTTCCCGTCGACTACTTTCCATCCATAGTTTGTTTGGGAAAAGATCGTAATTTTTATTTTTGAATTACAACAAGCAAGCAATGAATTTTGTGCGTAACACTTGGGAGTAGCCCGATTTAAGGGTGGAAAATTTCAATCCCTAATTCCCGGATATTCCAAGGAGAAAAGGGGTTTTATTTGTCTTTGACCTTGTACGTCTTATTGAAGAGAAACTTCTTTTAAAGGGGTCCCAAT
>JAHBCN010021124.1:0-14304 GCA_019359885.1 Listronotus oregonensis | reverse complement strand
CATAAAGCTGGCCAATGGGGCTAGTTAATTCAAGTCATCATTATACTACTTGGGTTAGATTGTATAGATATATTTAATATGTGGTGCCAAGGTGATATTCTGTAAAATAAAATATTTAGAAGGATAATAAAAATTCTAATAATATTTTTTCATAAATATGTTTTTCTTAAGTTTTATATTAAAAAAAATTTTTTACATTAAAAAGCTAAACGTTTGTTTATTTTGCTTATTTTGTTTTTTTTTCCCTACATTATAAATTAAGTTACATACAATTGAAGTAAATTTTTAAAAAAATATTTTAAGAAAATTAGAAGAAAAGATTATTTAAATGTAATTAATGTTGGTACAGATAAAAAAATTATTTTGGTTATTTTTTAAAAGGGGGTGTCATATTTTGTTTAAAATAATAAAATAATATACATTATATGTCTTATTTTTTTTTCTAATTACATCTAGTAATATCAGTAAAGAAAAAAAAAGTTTCCCCCCAAAAAAAAATAGTAAAAAATTTTTGATTTTTTTTATTTAGCAAAAATTTTAAAATTTAAAAAGGTTCACAAAAATAAAGTGGTTTGTGCTGGGTGTCAAACAAAGTTTTTTGGCTTTTTTCTGTTCACAAATCTAAATTTAAAAATTTGGGGGGAAAAAAAGGGGAAAAATCGAGATAAACCAAAAAAACCAACCCCCCAAGTACATTTACCGGCAGATACCTGCTACCAAAAAATATTTGGGCTACGACTATATAAACTATAAGAAAAAAAAAACATTAACAATTAAAAAAAAAAAAATTTAAATTTTTTTAAAATGGTCTATAAAAATTAAAAAATTTTTTTAAAAAAAGACAAATGATAAAGGAGATATAAGAAAAAAATGTAGTTTTGAAAAAAAATTTTCCCCCAAAAAATTTTTTTTTTTTGTTATTTGATTTTTTTTTTTTTTTGGTTATAAATTATTTATTTTATATTTTTTTTTTCCCAAAAAATCACTTGAAATTTGCAGAAAAAATCCAAAAATGAAAATAAATAAATTTTTTAAAGGGGTATCCCTTTAAAAACCCCCCAAAAAATTCTTTTTTAAAATTATTATAACTTGAAAAATATTGTATTTAGATAAAAAAGATTATATTTTTTTTTATTTTTTTTTTTTATTTATTCATTGATTTAATTCCCAATAACCAATAATTTAAAAAAAAAAAGGTGTTGATAAAATACATAGTTTTTTTTTTTTGCTGTTTCCCCCCCAAATTTTTTGACTATCGATTGGTGTTCGGGGGAAAAAAAATACGTCAAAAAAATCTTAGTCCGAACCCAGCATACACCATTTTTTTGGGGGAAAAAATTATTGTAACTCTAGGGGTACTTGAAACACTTTTTTTAAAAAATCCAAGCAATATTAAAGATAGATATATCTTAAAGACCTTTTTAAAGTTAACACAACCATTGGTGCATAGTAAAAAAAATTTCCCCAAATTATTCATTTCCTTTAGTGCACAAACACTAAATGAAGTTTAAATTAGTCGTTGAGGCTTGTTTGCATCATACATAATTCTAACCACATTGCAAGATACTGGAAATATCAAGCTTTCTTTTTATCAAAATTGATATTTGTGAAATCTAAAAGCAACAGCGATGTAGTCATAAATAAAATGTTAAAAAAAAAACGGAGGGGGTTTTAAAAAGGGGAGTAATTTATGTAAAATTAAGGATAAAGATGGGGGAAGGGGTTTTTTTTACATTCCCCAAAAAAAACGGCCTCTTGACGTACTAAGACCAAAAAAAAAGACAAAGTTTTTTTTTTTTGGATGTTTTTTACTGATTTGTTTGTATTATTTTTTTTTTAAAAAAAAGAATTTGTATTTTTAATACAGACAGATCATTTAAAAAAAATTTATAACTAAAAAAAAAAACTTGGTTTTAAAATTTTGGGGGGGTCAGTACTTCAAAAGGCCGATAATTGGCTCTTTAATTTACAAAATTTTTTTTTTGAAATTCCCCCTTTTTTTTTTTTAAGTTTAATAAGTGGGTGGAACTGTACCTGCTTTTTTTAAAATTTTTAAAACAATAAATAGAAACTAAGGGGGTTTTTTCGGGGGGGCAAAAAAATCTAAAAAAAATTTCCCCAAAATGGGTATTACTGTTTCCCCCTTTTAGGGCGTTCCGAGTAAAAAAATGCAGAGATTAACTTCATTACTGTCCCAAGACCTCTTACATACCAAATTTTAAGTTTCTACTTTCTCCGGGAAATTTTTTTTTTTAAATTTTTATACATCCCCAAAAAAATATCTCAGGCGATAGTAAAAAAAGCGATTTTTTTTAAAAAAAAAAGTCTGAAAAAACCCCCCGACATACCTATGTGAATGTTCATACCAAATTTTTATCTTATGTGGAACAATAATTGTACCCCATAAGGGGTAGGATACCTAACATTACAAAAAAAACACGTAAGACCCCCTGCCATGAAATTTAAACTTCTTTGGTTCTGGAAATAGTTTATTTTTCATTACTTTTTGCATTTTTTGGGAATGATCTTACTATGTCAGGATTACGAAATATTATAAAGAATTCAATTGAAGGAAATCACACTTAAAGTTGTAAAAAAATTTAAATATACTTATATATTGGAAAATAAGTTTTTTTATGGTTGTTTAATTACCCCAAAAAAAAATGAAAACTTACAAATAAATAAAAAATTTTTAAAAAACTATAAATTAGGCCTTTTTAATTTCTAAACATCCACACTTAATTTCGGGTAAGAGTGCTTGCATACTTGCATACTTTTTTACAAGGATTTTTTTAGAACTTGTGCGTTTACCGTAAAAAAAATTGGTGTTTTATTTACGCTAAGAAAATAGTGGGTTTAAAAAATTGCCTGATGTGGATTGTCTTAGAAGAAAAAATTGTAAATTTTCCCCTTTTTGTGTCATCAAGTAAATTCACAAGAAGACGGCACGGGGGGGGCGGGGTTTTTGGGCCAATTTTTTTGTCGGGTAAAGTGCACTTAGCATATCAAAATTTTTTAAAAAAAACTAAGGCGCACTATTGGGGGGAAAACCCAAAAAAAAAATTTTTTTAATTTTTTTTAATTTTTTTTTTTGGTTTTCAAAAAAAGTAAAATTTTTATTAAATCGTTAATGGCTCAGGAAAATAGCGCTCGAGACTTCCAACCAGTTGGGGCCCCTGCTGTGTTAGTATGTGGTTGTGCAAAAAAACCACTGCTTATCACGGCCTCCCGGGGTATTTATTGCATTCCTAGAATATTTAAAAAATTTTTTAATAGCGATTGTTTTTTAAAAATTTGGGGGTTTAAATCCGAACTATTACTTTTATTTTTTGGGGGAAATTTTTTTTTTCCCCAAAAAAAATCTTAAAACCCTATTGGCAGAAGACCTAAGTACAAAACAACCATCAAAAAAAACGTTTTGTCAACCTTAGGGGGTCCAGCGGCCCCCCAAGGGGGGAAAACCTATCGATAAGCAAACAAATAGATGGCGATGACGACACAAAAAATAACAAGGGCCCCGTCAAGAAAAGGGGGTCGTAAACCCCAAACCGAAAAAAAAAGAATAAACCACCCCAAAAAAAAGACCAAAAAAAGAATCCCCCCCTTTGAGAACGCATAATAAAGGGGGAGCGAAAGGGGTTGTGAAATATCCAAGAACCACTTAAAAAAAAAAATCACCATTAAATGAAGCGACTAGTATAGTCGACCATATCAGAAATCACCTAACACAATCCACGATAAAACCACCCCCCCCGGAAAAACATTTAAAACTCCCCCCCCCCAAACCCCCTACCCACAGGCAGGGGAAAAAACCCTTTTTCGATTTCAACCTAGAAGCAAAAAAAATTCCCCCCTTGTCAGCCAAGTCACCCATAAAAAAAACACTGGTAAACGCATATTTCAACCCACCGACAGCAACAAACACAAAAAACCCCTTTTTTCCCCAACCAACCCCACTCCCCCCAAAGAAACAGAAATAATGGAAACAGAGCCAGAAAAAAAAACCCCACCCGCAAAACCAAGGACAACAAGACGAACCGCATGACAAAAATTCCCGAAAAAAGAAAAAAGACCTAAAAAAAACTACGGACTCAGACAGAGTAAAAAAAATCCCCTATATCCCCCCTTTAAAACCAAGGACCCATACCGCAAACATCACAGATTCCACTAAAAATAAATTTTTCCCCCCTCCAAACTAATGATAAAGATGAAGAGGGAAGAAGAAATCCCCAAAAAAAACCCCAAAAAAAAAAAAAAACCACCCCACTACAATCAGCAAAAAAACAAAAAAAACCAATCATACAGAAACCAAAGAGACAAAATAATAAGCCACCCCCAATCATACTAAAAAAAATCACAGGGGATAGAAAAATTCAAAAAAAAAGGGTTTTTCTATATCTTTGGAAAGAATACTACTTTTAATACAACCTATGGACATAGACAAATTTTAAAAAAAATTTTCCCAAAAATCTTAAAACAAGACAAAAAAAAAACACTGGCCCCCTACTTTTTCAGCCGAAAAAAAGACACATGCCTTTATGCGGGGAAAAGGGCCCGGATAATCGACCTGATCCAGAGGACATCAGGGAAAAAATTGAAAAAAAACATCAAATAAGGGCCCCAAAAAATCTTTAAAATTTAAAAAACCCAAAAATAGGCCTATGTACATGGTAGTAACTGGCCCTGAAATAACTATCAAACAATTTTAACAAAAGCTACCTAAATCACGGGGCCGTAAAAGGGGGGGCGCAAAACAAAAAACAACCCGGGGTTATACAATGTAAAAATGTCAACAGGGGGGGGCATGCCACTTCTTAATGCTATAGATCCCCAAGAGGGGCCAAAAATTGGGGGGGTTTCCCCTCTCACTATTCAATGTACCCCCCAAACACAATTTTTAAATTTGGGGGAAGGACACCGATCCAATGACGAAAATTGCCCGGGGGTAAAAAAATTTTAAAAACAGCAAAATTAAAAAAACCAATCTGGGGGGGGCAACTACATAATCGATGCCCCCCCCCCCTTTCCCAAAAAAGCGTGGAACCAGACCGGGGGAAGTCCCCCCAACCCGCAGCCAGGGCAAGTGGCCCCCAAAGTTAATAACCAAACAAGACCAGCTCGCCCAAACCCCCCCAACCACGGAAAAAATTTCCCCCGATACGACCTATCTTTTCCCCAAAAAAGATTTCCCAACATTAGGGGAAAAAGTCAAAAGCAACAACAACCACAAACTCCCCCAAGTAGGTGAATTACATAACGTACTAAGCAGTTTACAAAATGAGGACTCTTTCAACTTCTCAAAAAAATGCGCTTTATTAAAGATTTTACATTACTCATAAAAGACAAAAACAGAATTAGCAAAACAGAACTAGGTATTAAAAAAAATAAAAATTTGTCTGTGATAATATCCCCAAAAAAAAATAATTTTAAACTTATTAAAAAAAAAACCCATACAACTTTTAAATTTCCTAATATTTTAAAAAATAATCCGTAACGCAATACCGTTAAATATTTCCCGGGGGAAAAAAAACGGCCTTCAAATAAAATAGGCAATTTTAAAAATCTGGGGGAAATTTTAAAATTTGATATTATGATTATTCCCCAAGAAATCAAGTTTAATGACACTAACGGGCTTAAAATACGCAACTACAACATTTACAGACACGACAGAAATATAAGAGGCGGAGGCGTAGCACTGTTTATAAAGCACCATATACCGAGGGGGCCAAATTAGCTCCAATCCAGACCTTAAAAAAAAGTCTCAAAAGCTAAGGAACGGGCAGTCATTGTGGTTGCTAAAAAAAAACCCCCAACCTTAGATTTCAAGACCAAGACTTAACAAATTTTTTTTTAGACAGGGGCGAAAAAGTACTTGCGCTCGGTGTTTTCGGGGGCCAAGACCCCACTCTGTGGCATAACCGTAAAACAACCGCAAGGGCGCGTTGATTCACGAATATGTCGTGGGGGGGGGGACAACAAATAAAAAAACAAAAAAAACCTACGCACTACCCGAAAACGGGGGGGACTTCGTCATATATCGAAAAGGGGGCTAAACAAAAACATACTTGACTTACCTGACATACAAGTACTAAACGAACTTTCTTCAGATCATCTACCCCCTCCTACTAAGTTGGGGGGAAAGGGGCAGGGGAAAAAAAGACCGACAACGTGGCACTACGGTAACGCAGACTGGAAAAAAATTAAAGGGAATAAAAAACCCCAAAAAAACTGTCATAAACAACCGCATAAATAGCGAGGAAGAGCTCGAAGAAGGGGTTTTTTGAAAATATCCAGTTTGGGCGAAATAGCATAGCCCCCATATCACTAAAGACAAAGAAGACAACATACCTGACGAGTTCCCGCCTTGATCAAATTTAAGAACAATCTAAAAAAGATAAAAACCCGTCACAGACGTAGACAAGACGCAATAAGATTTCGAGAAATACAAACGACTATAAAAAAAAAAACTTAACGCATACAAAAACAAAGCATGGTCGGAGGTACTGGGGGAAATTGCCCCCCAAGGGGAAAATTTCCCCTTTGGGGGAGTCTGATCAAAGCCCCAAAACAAAAAAAACCCCTTCCCTTTAAACAGTGGAATACCACAAAAAAACCCCGAAAAAGCAGACGTATTAGCTGACTTTGGGGGCTTTTTAAAATGCTCCTCCAAATAGCAGTGACGAACATGACGAAATAACCACCTTGGTTAACTCCATTATACATCTTTTTTAAAATTTCCCCCTCCGATCCTAAGTAGAATTTTCATTAGACCCAAAAGAGGGAGGGAATAATTCACATCTCCCAAACAATAAAGTTCCTGACCGAAATTTAAAAAAAAACTTACCTAAAAACAGTTATACAGTTTATGTACATAGTTAAAGCCACTATATACCCCCCAAAACCCCCAAACCGTAAAAGGGGGCAATTATAGTTCCTCTTCAAATTTTCCAAGAATCCGCGTAGAGCGGATTCATATAGACTTATAGCTTTAAACCCAAAAAGGACTATAAAAAATAACCGGGGGGCGCCATTTTGGGGAAAACCCCTAAAAAAACCATCTTGATAAGGTCCCCCAAGAACAATTTGGTTTTTGAAAAATTCAACACTACCACGCTTATCTTTAGAGTCATTCGGGGAAACACTCAACATATAAAATAAAAAAAAACCGTGCTACTGGTTTTTCCCACATTAAGAGAGCCTTTGACACGGTGGGGATAAGGGCCCCCCTTTACAAACCTTTATCATTATTTACCCATGTTTGTCACAAAGCTTATACATTCATACATATCTAAAGAACTTTCCAAGTTCAGGGGAAAAACCCCTTAAAAAGGAAAAAAAAAGTCCCCCGCCAAAAAGAAACCTTTTTTTCAGCAGATTTTCCCAAATCCCCCTTTTAAAAAAAGGTGGCTCTTTTTTTCAGACGACTCACTGATATACGCACATTCATACTACGCAAATGTAGCAAAGAGACATATTCAAAATCACCCCCACTTTTTTTAAACCCCGGGGGAATAAATAAAAAATTTTGCGTAAATGAGAGAAAAAGGGGAATGTATGATAATTACCAAGAAATTTATAATTCAAAATAAAAATCCCTATCCAAATAAACAAAAAGATCATACCAGAAAAAAAAATGAGATACCTCGGTGTCATAATAGACGAAGGTTATCATTAAAACCCCCCCACCTCACTTTTCCATAGAGGTTATGCAGCAATGCATAGTCTCTATGCAATGCTTTCCTTTAAAACTGGCCTCTCTCCAAAAAAAAAAGGGTTATATACAAAAAAAAAAATAAGACCTATACTGACATTTTTCTGAAAACCCGTATGGTCCCCCCAGTTTTTAAATTTTTTTGGGTCCCCGGGCACTCTAGCACCAAAAAAAAAATTGAGCCAAATCGCCGACCCCAAGGCAGTGCCGTCCCCCCTTTTCAGTATACTTAATATGTTTCAAAAAAATTTCCTAAAAGGAAAAAATGAGTGAGTTTAAGTATAAACCCTTTTTTTTAAAATTTAAATTTTTAAAAAAATTTTTTTTCAAAAAAATGTAGACTGCCCCCAAATAAAATTTTGTAGAATCACGCTTGAACCCAAGCTTAATTGGACTGCCCACGTAGATCATGTGGCAAACTGGCTAGACTGCTTTGTTTGTGCTGCGAAATTTGCCCCAGTGTATTAAAGCAGCTTTGACAAGACTAGCATCATTTACTTCGTTTTACTCCATTTAAACAAACTTAAGATTTTGGTTCAATCTATTCACGATAACTTCGCAAAACCTAATTATATTTTGATAATTCTTTTAACAAGTATAGGTATTGATAAAATTTTTCTCGTATTATAATTTTTTTAATAGCATATTGACTTATGTCGTTATTTAAGGCTCAAAGTCATATTTTACAATATCCAACATGACATTCAAACAATTTTCTTTACTTGTCACATTTAGCGGTTTTCCACGTTTTGATCGATCTTTTACACCTCGTGTATCATAAAGGAGCTGTAATGTTTTTAAAACTGTTGGTTTGGAGTTCCCGATTCCAATGCGAGTCATTAGAAACCTTCACTAATTGGAAAATACTTTGTGTTCTGTAATATTCTGTATAAGAACTTCGATCGCTTAGTTTTACCTAAACGTGCTATATTTGTGTAAAACATTAACACATATGCATTTTGACATTTATTATAAAGATACAACGAAAAGAATAAAGGCGTTGCTAAAAAACTTAACTTTCCAAGGCAACATGATAAAATCTACAGATACAATCAAATTTAATAATTAAATTGGAATTATTTCTAAAACTTAATATTGCAAAAATGGTTAAATTTAGGTTAATAGTAAATAAAAAAAAAATTTTAATTGTTGGAAAAAAAAAAAATTAATAAAAAAACATCGGTTTTTAAAAAAATTTAAAAAAAAAATTTTTTTCCAAAAAAATTTTTTGGGGCCAACCCAAAAAATTTTAATTTTTTTCTTTAAAGATAATAGATTTCAGAAAATTCTTAATTTTTTTATAAATAGTTTTTGGCCACCGCATTTTTTTTTGGGGATATAATTCACTGTTACTATACATATTAGTGACTCTATATCAATTTAAACAAGGAATTTACAGGTTACATATTGAGTCCATGAGCAAAAAAATTTATAACAGAAATGACTTTGTTGATGCCTACCGTCGTTTGGGTATCAAGATGGCCTTAATTATTTGGTAAAAAAAAAAAAATTGAAATAAAATTAAATTATAAATTTTTTAAAACCCAAAAAAAAAAGGGGGGTGTTTTAATAAAATAGGCCTTTATAAAATTTAAAAAAGTAACTGTAAATTTAAGCACAAAATAATTAAACTATGGCGAACTTATAAGGGTTTTTTTTTTAAATTTATTTTGTTAAGTATCTGTAATAAAGATTGTCTTTGGGGCAAAATTTCCCCTTTTTTTTTATTAATTTCGACTTATTAAACATTTATGTATACTTTATATTATGTTTTGTTTGTTTATCAAATTTTTAAAACCGTGATGTATAATTTACACATATATCTAACGTATATCTTTATCTTTATTTTTAAAAAAAATCTTTTTTAAAAATTGCATTTTCCTATAAATAAATTATTTTTTTTCCTTACCCAAGACATTAAGGTTTCTATTTTATATTTTTTTTTTTTATTCTTTTTTTACCTGAAAAAAATATCTTTTCCGTAATTTAAATTTTTCCCGGCGTGAAAGGGGAAAAATTTTTTTATCGGTTCTTTATTTTTTTGTTATTTTTGTCTATGGCCCCCAAAACTCATTTTTTTTTTTTTAAAATAACTTAGATCTTTAAATTGAATGTAACAAACAATACTTTAGATGGGGTAATTTTCCATTTTTACAAATAATAGAAGCCTGAATTTGAATAATCGCTATTTTCATTATGTACCCACCAACTATATAATTTAAAGTTTTAAATTTAAAAATTTCATTTTAACCATGTATTTGCTAACTACACTTTTTTTAAAAAAATTTTGGGGGGAGAAACAGCTCAACTGATCCTGCATGTTGCACAGGAAAAAAAAAATATTCCGTGTTTTTGTTACGTAAGTCGGTATATATATGAATTTTAAAAAGTAACCAAGCTTTTCTAAATTAGCAGTTTGCCTAAACATTACCGAAAGAAGGAAACAAGGAAAACGAGTTAATGAAATTTTGGGTTCCCCAATTATTGCAAAGCTTCTTAAACTTTACCCAACTTTTGGGGGAAAAAATAAACTTCGTTAAATGTTTTTTTAACTGTACGAGTAAAAATTACTACGCAGAGATTAATATAATTTAATGTATACCGTAAACTGGATTTTTCTCTCCTTTTTGAAATAGAAAATTTTGGGGCCCCCAAACTAAAATAATAAATAGGAATTTGCTTAATACTGTGATTTAAAATTTTTAAAAAAAAAACATTTAAAAAAAAAAATTTATTAAATGTTCTAAAATTAATTACCTGGGGGAAAAAAAAAATCTTTATTTTTTTTAGAACGCCTACGAAAAAAATTTTTTTTTTATTCTCTAAAAGGATCAAAATTTTTTTAAAAACCCAATAAAAAATTTTTTCAGTAAAACTTAAAAATTTTTTTTAAAATCTTAAAAAAAAAGGGTTTTTAAAACTTGTTATCGTAATTAAACCCCCTTTTCCTTGGGCCGTATTAATTTCAGGCTTCTAATTTTTTTAGCGGAGTTTAATTATTTATGATCAATTGTATTGTGTGACTCTATGTTCATTTAAAAAATCTTGCAACCTACTTAACCCAGGAATTCTAAGACATTCCAAGATTAGGCTATTAAAAAGGCCCAAAGTGTTTGGGGCCCCCCGGCCTGGGAAAAGGGGGGTTGAAAAAACCTTTTTTTTATTCATTGCTTTGCCCCTTTCTTGGGAAAAGACTTTAAAAATTTTCGAGTGGGGGGTCCTGACAAAAAAACAAAACCTGTAACCCCCAAAAAAAAAAATTTTTCAAAAAAACCCGGTTTTTTACTAAGGAAAAAAGGGGTTTAAAAAAAAAAAATTAAAAAGAGAATTTTTAAAAAAAATTTAAAAACCTCCAAAAAAGGGGGGAGATCGTGGGTCAACGTAAATTTCTTATATTTAAAAAACCCCCAGGGGTCCCCCCCAAAAAAAGGGACCGATGTCAAAAATTACCCAAAGGGTTAAAACCCCCAAAAAGGGGGAAAAAATAATTTCTGGTTTCCCGGGGTGATCAATTTTTGGGTTTCCCGTTTTTTTTAACCTGAATAAAAATGTAATAAAAAGTTTTTCCCTTTTTAAATTTTCCCTCTGGGGCCAAAAACCCCCCGAAAAAATTTTTAAAAAAATGGGTTTTTCTTGGGAAAACCAAACAATTAAAAGGGTTTTAAAATTTTCCAAAAAAACCCCTTTTTTCGTTTTTTGGGCCAAACCTCGTTTTTTTTTCCTTCCAAAAAGGGGTTTTTGGGGGCCCCCAAGGGGTTTTTTTTCAGGGGTTAAAAATTTTGATAAAAAATTTAAAAAGGCCCCCCAAAAACCCCCTGAATATCACCTTTTCGTTCGGGTTTAAAAGTTTTTTTCCCCCTCTTTTGGGGGAGTTTACCCAAAGGGGGAAATTTTTCAGTTGGGGAAAACCGCCCCAAAATTTTTATCTAGCGTTAAAAAATTTTTAAAAATTGGAATAATTGAAAAACCATCTTTTCACCCCTAAAAAAGGGGGAAAATTTTCCCCCGGGGGCCAAAATTTTCCCCAGATTTGGGGAAAATTTTTTTGGGGGCCCCGGGGGCCCGGGCGTAAAAATTCATGACCCCAAATCACGACATTTTGTAGGCTGTGTTTTTTTTTTGGGGGCTTAAAAAAAAAAATATACACTTAAAATCTTTAAATTAAAGGGGGAGACCCATATTTATTTAAATTTGACTGATTTTGGGTTTATTAATTTTACATTTTAATTTTTTTATTCTGATTTTTTAATCAGAATTTTTTTTTTTTCTATAAACAACACATATTTTGACCAAAAAAAATTTTTCCAAACGTCAATTTTTAATAATAAAAAAAGTAGCCCTTTTTTTTTTTAAAAAACTAAAAAATTTTTTAAAAAAAAAACATCTAATTTTTTTTTTTTAAATAATCATGATAGTTATAATATATCAATAAAAAAAAATTTAAATTTAAAAAGTTTTTTTATGGTCTATATCTTCTTTTATATCCTTCTCTTAAAAAAAAGTAACATTTAATACCAAACCCACACCAACAATTTGTTTTTCGGCTTTTGAACATTAACAAGCAATCTATTTGGTAAAAATAGAAAAATTTAAAATCATTTTTCAGATTTTTTAAACCCCAATAAATTTGGGGTTTAATTTTAAAAGTTAAAAAAAATTTTAAAAAAAATTTAAATTAAGCAAAACACTTTAAAAGATTCAATTTTCCAATTTAGCAATTGTATGATTACGAGCAAAAAGGGTTTTTTTTGTTACAGCGAGTAGTAACATTTATGGAAATAGGGAGGGAAAATTTAATTCCATTTATTCTTCCACCTTTTTTTTTGGATAGATAAAAAAAATTTTTTTATTAACCAAGAAAATGTTCATTTTTCCCTTTTTTAAGATATTATTAAATTAACTGTTTTCGGTAATTTATCCCTAAAAGGGGAAATTTTTTTTTAATAGTCCTTAATTAAAAAAATTTTTTTTTGTTTATTAATAGGTTACGTTAAAAAAAATATCTTTCTTATAATTTTGAAAGTTAATAATTTTAAGAGGTGCTACTTTTTTATTTTTTTAAATAATTTTACTTCTGGACCGTCTTATTTAAATTTTAATTTTTTTTTTTAAATTTTTTATTTACCTAATTTGTTACATAATAAATTTTTTGTAAAGTTTTAAAAACATTTTTTAAAAAAAAAAACAATAAAAACACATTTATATAAAATATAAGAAGTTAAAAAAATTTATTTTAAGTTATTACCAAGTTTAAATAACACTTTAATATGGGAAAGGAATTTAAACAATTTGCAAACAAAAAATAAATTTGAAAACTAAAAATTTTGGGTTCCCAAAAACCCAAAAACCGGTGTTGTTCTAAAACAATTAAAAAAATTTAAAAAAGGGGGGGCTCAGGCATCAATTTAAAATTTTTTGGAAAGGGGATATATCCCAGTTAATATACTGTTATATAATAAATATTTTTTTTTTTCTTTTTTTGGTTTTTTTTTACAAATAATAAAATTTATACTGATTTTTTTTTTTTTTGTTTTTTAAAGTTTAAAATTAATTTATATTCTACTTTTTTTAAAAAAAAATTAGCACAAGCAACAAAAATTTTTTGGAACTTTTATAAAATGGTTAACCCAATTTTTTCCCCCAAAAAAAAAAAAAAAGGGTCTGGTAAATTACTTTTTGTTTAAAAATTACTGGCCTGACTACTGAATAAACACTATCAACCCCAAATTGGATATTTAATTCCGAGATTGCCTTTAAAATTCAGCGATGATATCGGGGGGGGTTAGAAATTGAATGGGTGGGGGGCCAAATGAAAACCGTGAGCCGTTGGATGTGGTTTTAAAACCCCCCTTAAACCCCCAGGTCACGTTTGGGTGCCCCCACCCCGGCGTTAATGGGGCTAGTTCAGAGGTAGTAGTTATTTTTATCGTCCTTGGTGGCATTAGGCGTTGTCTAAAAAAGGGGGCCCTAAAATACGATATTTGCATGCTTTGGGGTTGGGAAAAAATTTGCAAAAAAGGAGATAAATGGTTTATACATTTTAAAAAAAGGCACCCGCAATTCCTAGTACTTAGGCCCCATATAAGCTTTTTTTTTTTTTTAAAAATAATTAACATAAGCCATAGATAGTAATATTGTATAACCAAATACGTAAAAAAGTTTTTTTTTCTATACTTTAAAAAAAAACTAGGAATACCAATGGTAGTTAAAATTTAAATATTATAATAAAAACAAAAAGCCTAATGTTTTAAAAAAAGAAGTTGACCACCATTGGTGTTATTTACATTTTTTGGTTAATATTATATTTCAGAAATGTGGGGTTAAAAATTTTTACCGAAAAAAATTTAAAAAAATTTTTTAATTTTTTTGGGGGTTTCCAATTTTGGTAGGTTATCCTGTGATCCTTTGATTGATTGATTGATTGATTGATAAAATAAATACAAAGTTGAGGTTTTTTCCGCCTCAACACTGCGTCAGGGCTTTTTGTATCTCTTGTGTATTTGTTTCAGTTTTGGGGGTTTTTTACCTTAGACAGGTGTAAATAGCCCTTTTTTTTTTTCTTTTCTGGTCTTTCCCCCCCCCCTGGTGGTTAG
>JAHBCN010021123.1:0-14398 GCA_019359885.1 Listronotus oregonensis | reverse complement strand
TCGTTAAAGGGTTACGTCTCTATGTCGTATTTATATTTTTGCTAATATATTCGGTTTAAAAAGATTTTTAATTGCTTTTTTGTTGGGTTTTTTTTCTTTTATAAATATGTAAAAAGGTGTATATCATTGTTTTTAAAATTTTTTAAAAAAATTTTCGTCTTTGTTTTACCTGACTCCCCAGGGCTTTTTTGGGATAGGTGTCAATAGTTTATACACCGGAAAAAATGCTTAAAATGCCTTCTAAACGAGACCATGTTACTAAAGTCGGTTAAAGAAAAACCGAAGTTATTACACTTTTATAAATTAAACTTTAACCTTCCCCCATCACTTTATTCAAGAAAAAAAAAAAATTAACCTGGGTTCTTTGTTTAGAAAACATTAAAGATTAAAATAGTATCATTATTAACACACTTTATTCGTTTTTTTTTTGAAAATGTATATTTTTATGTTTTGATGTTACCTTTTCCCCCCTAGCGGCCATCCCACAGACTTGAAAAAATTTCCAGCAATTTCTTTGGCTGTTTTTTTTTTAAAAAAATTCCCGAAAGTTTACTTTTAGTAGTTTCTGAATATACCGACTACCTCTCTTAGTGGAACCGGTACATAAAAACAGTAAATTTTTCATTGGTTTTTTTTTTATTTGGGGCCGATAAATGCATCTTTTTTGGGGTTTTCTTTACCTCTAACCTAACATTCTTTTTTAGTTTTTTATTTTAATTAGTAACAAGTAGAATTTACTGTTTTAGGCCGTTTAGAATTTTTATTTTCTTTTTATTTAAAAAAAGTGAGACATGGTACTCATACTTTTAGTTAAAAATAACTTCTCACCTCGTTCTTTTTTAAATTTAATTTAATTTTATCGTCCAATCTTAAATTATCCCAAATTATCTTTCTTTTTTTTCCAAAAATCATACCCGGGAAAAATTGTTTTATTCAAAAATTTTGTTTATGCAGATATTTGAAATATCTTTAATTAAAAAAAATGAAATTTTTGCGAAATTCCAAAACGTTTGTTTAGTTAAATTTTTTGAATAAAAATTTTTGATTGTTGTAAATTGTAAACTGGCGCAAACAACATTGACACCATGACACCCAGAAACAAGAGATATTGTCCCTCCTACCAAAGATAATACTACTACGGATTCAATGCTATATTTTTGATACCCATGGACTTTGGTAACGCGAGCCGATGTCCATCGAGAGATTTCGCCTATCCTTGAACGAAAGTTAAACGTGTTGCCGGCAGGCCTTTACTTTGGCGTGATGAAACGCGATAAAAAACCAATCCTTTAGCCGCCCCCTTTCGCTACTTATGTTCCAATAAGGTACAAGGACAGACATTGACAATGTCGCACATGGTTTCTACCTGATTGCTGGGGCGGGGGGTTCCGACTTAATTTTATTCCTTTCGGAAGCATTGATATCTCCGAACTGATTCAAAACCCCCATTTAAAGAACCATCTATTGTAGTAGTATTATTTTTTCCCACTGTGACAAAACTACTGATTCAGCGCATCCCATTTTCGCGTGTTGTCTAAAAAAAGGCCGGATACAACTTTTTTTCCAAAGGCACACCATACCAATATTTTATCTGAAAATTTAGCTTTGGCTTTAATCTAACTTCATTTGGGGTCTCTTCTATATTGTCGGTGAAAAACCCCGAATTGTCGAAATTTTTATGGTAAGGGGAAAATTAATCATCCATGAAAATCCATCTGTTATTGGGGGAAGTGAACTCGCATTAAATTGCGACAGCACCTGGACATTCTTGCTAGCTGAACATCAGAATATTTGGGTGCCTTCTACTTCTCCGAATATCTAGCTTGTATGCCATTGCGAAATAAATAATAACAACTATGACATATTAGTCAAAAAGGCAAAACCATAGCAACTGTAAATTCCAAGGATCACTTGATATTTCTGTGAAACACCTGGAATTTTTTTCTCAAAACTTCTCTAAAAGGGGTTATTATTTAAAAAAGAGTTTACAAGAAACCCAATTAGGATTTATTAATGTATAAAACATATAAAAACTTTCTTTTTTAAAAAAAGGAAAATGTAATAAACCTATAAAAGCACTCTTTAAATTTACTTTTATATGCTTCATGCTCTATAATCGTGGACATCTAAGACCCATTGCATGCCAGAGTTGCATTTAACAGTTATTTGTTGCGAGTAAATTGACCTTTTATAAGAGATATTGGTCTGATAAAAGCCCTGCGTTGCCATTATAACTACTCTAAATTGTCCTTTATTAAGGGTTGAAAGTATTTATGAAATAGCAAACGATCTTCAATAGTTTTTTAGAAATTACTTTTATGATTAACGTCGAAAGTTTTATTTTTATAGTGTTAAATTGATTGCTTTTGGTGTTAATAAAATTCTGCCAAAAACTGAGGTCTATATCTTAAAAATTGAGATTGCGTCTATGGGGAGCCTCATTTTCATTTAAAATACATGGGATTTTTTTTCTTATTTTTAAAATAACTAAATAAAAAAACCAAAACTAAACGGTAAATAAATCCAAATAAACCAAAAATCCAGGAGGAAATTTAGTTCTCTACAAAATTGATTTCCTATATTTTTCCTACTAAACAGAAATAAAGTTACAGAACATAGAAACTTTAGTGACCACGTGGGACAGAAGAGCCATATATTTGGGAGGTATTTTGAAAGATTGCAATTTGATAAAACCTAAGTTTCTGAGGTAATAATTATCTTAGGGTTAAAGATGACGGCCTATTTTAATTTCATCCATTGAAATCAGGAAAAGAAAAAAAAATCCAATACTAAGGCCTTAAATATAAAATAAGGGACAGATTCGTAGTACTGACGTCTAAAATTAGATCAAGTTCTTTTTGACTTGTCAAGTTTTTTCTGATCTGTCTGTATTATTGATTTTTTAATTAACAAAAACAGTGTCTTTATTAATATAGAGAGATCAATAAAAATTTGCCTTATTTTAGGTCACAGCATTTTAAAAGACCGAAGTTTTTGAATAAGAATATTTTCCATATTTTACATAAGTATTTTGGGTGGAACTTTTTTTTTTCTGAGTTTAATGAATAAAATAAAATACTGGCTGCATTTAAAATTCTAAAACAATTATGACCTTAAAAACTCAGGTTTAATCAGATTGTAAACACCTTTTATTGTTGTGTGTGTGTGGCATATGTAATTTAGGGGTTTAAAATGCCTGCCTAGGGTTTTAACCCCCTAATTCCCCGGGGGTTTTTTTTTTTTTAAAAAACAAAAAACAAAGTCAAAATTTTTAAAAATCAAAGTCAAAGTTCTTTGACAAGATATGTAGGATTTCCTACAATAAAATCCTTGGGTTTTTACCTTAGAAATTAAGGGTTGAAAATAAAATTGTAAACAAACCTTGAGGGAACACTTAACTGCTGTCTTTTGACCAGCAATAAAGCATTTTTCGTCATAATTATATATATCTTTTATATATATATATATATATATATATATATATATATATATATATATATATATATATCTATATATATATATATATATATATATATATATATATATATATATATATATATATATATATATATATATATATATATATATATATATATATATATATATATATATATATATATATATATATATATATATATATATATATATATATATATATATATATATATATATATATATATATATATATATATATATATATATATATAATATATATATATATATATATATATATATATATATATATATATATATATATATATATATATATATATATATATATATATTATATATATATATATATATACGGGGCCAAATACCGTTCGAATACTTCTAGGCGTGATTCTACATGTAAAATTATGAAGAAAAGTTCATATGAACATAGGTCCGCAAATGCGTCATGTTTTATGGTGATTCAAAGATGGAAACCCTGATATGGGTTTTTTTTATATTTCGGGAAAAAGTTTCAAGCCATCTAAATTTTTTTGGATATGAATTTTTTTTTTGTAGTAGGAAATTTTTTTAGTGTTTTTATTAAACGATTATTTTAATCAGGGGCGTACCGACAGGGGGGGTCTCGGTTTAATTTATTCACATTTTTTTTAAACGTCATATTTTTGCAGTTTTTTTTAATAAATTATGATTCCGCGGAATAAATACAAAAAAAAAGGATTTTTTAGAAAACCTGTCAGGCTAGCCTTTTTTTGAGAAAACATTTCCCCAAAGAAAATAATGCATGCATGGTCGCTCAATAATAATAAAAATTGCTACATCAAAGTAGGCTTATGTCAGTGCTAAGTTGACAATAAAAAAAGGCTAGTTACCCTGGTTACGGTAAACGAATTTGACGTAAGGTTTAAAAATAAAGTTTATTTGATTATTATTGTTAATAAAAAAGTGTTTTTAAAAAAATCACTGTTCTCGTCTTTAAAAAAATGCCGGAATACTTTTTTTCTGAAATGGCCGACATGCACTTCATGTGGGGGAGAGCAAACGGTTGTGCGGTGGAAGCTCGGGGGTTGTACCAAGAAATTTTCCCCAAATCGCCCGCTTCCTTCTGATAAACTGTTCAGCAGTTTACATCAGAGGTTAAGAGAAACTGGTAATTTTACGCCAAATAAGAGAGATTGTGGACGAAATCGTACTACGCAACGCCGCAGGCAGAGGAAATTGTTCTACAACAGATTGAAGCAAACCCCAAGGTAGTAGCACCAGAAGAATTTCAGCACGAACGAATATTCCGAAAAGCGTTGGGGGAAATTTTACACGAGGAACTTTTGTATCCATACCATTTGCAAAGAGTTCAACCAAAACCTCAAGATTTCATGCCTAGAGGGGTTTTGTCAGGGGGATGCAGAGGGGAAGCCATCAGGACCGTAAAATTTTCCTTTGATAAAGTCTTATTTACAGACGAGGCAGGCTTTACGCGTGAAGGAGGGAAATTTTCATAACAATCATATTTGGTCAGATGAAAATCCTCACTTTTTTTATATATATATATATATATATATATATATATATATATATATATATATATATATATATATATATATATATATATATATATATATATATATATATATATATATATAAATGTACTGGGGCCCCCTTTTTTTTGGGTTCAATTAAAAATGTGCAGTTTTTTTGAATGACATATTTACTTTTTTTTTAAAGCCTACTTACATACAAATTTTTTTAATTCCTATTCCCTCGGGAATTGCCTTATTTTTAAAGAGTCAATGAGTAAAATTGAATATCTCAAAAAAACCCTTAACATAACCTTTTCAATTTTTTTTATATATCTTAAATACTTATTTGAATTTACAAAACCAATTTTATACTTTTTTTTTAAAATGATAACAAAAAACCGCCACTGAAAACAGTTGAATAAAATTATAAATTGCATTTTTTAAAATAATGAACCATATTTACATCAAAATATTTTCTTTATCTTTTACTTTGAAAAATTTTTCATGGGGAAAAATAAACAAGCATAAATTCTAACATGCTAACCTCATATTTCAGTTTTTTTTTTCTGTATAACTGTTACGCCACAAAGAAACACGTAGATAACCTTTCTAATTGAAAAACCCCCCCCAAAGTGTTGGGAAATTTTTGCATAGTTCAGCTTTGTGATAACATCGTCTGTCTATGTAAAAAGTGTAAAACATAAAAGTAGGCTTGTTTTTTTTTGCTGTTTTTTAATTAAAATTTAAAATTACCCTGTTCAGGTATTTAAAATATACCATATAAAAATATAGGCATATGTACTTTATTAAGGGCATCGGGGGGGAAAATAAAATTAAAAAAATTTGTTTTTTTTTTGGGTACGATTCAAAAAAATTTTGTTTTGCATTGATATAACCAAAAAAAATTTCTTCTTAATCTTTGCAAGTAAAAAACTAATCCCATAAGTTGGCCTTGTTCAATCTGAGTTTAATCTGAGTATTTTATGTCTTTTCCAGAAGGAAAAAAAATTCCAAAAATTTTTTTCTAGACATAACTCAATTTTTTCAAATGGAACGAGGGGGGCTCTTGGAAAATTTAAAAGGCTTTTTTTGTGAATAATTTGATCCCCCCTTTTAATATTTAAGTTAAATCAACACCAAAAAAACAAAAAATAGGATAGTAGTTGTTGTTATAAAATTATTAAAACATCCGGGCCGTGGCATCCGTTAAAAAAACTCATACGCTTTCCCGGGGAAAAAAGTTGGGATTAAACAATAATTTACATTGTTTAATAATAAAATAATAAAATTTAAAGTTGTTGCTTGTTTTTAAAAAAGGGGTTTTTTTATTTAAAACCTATAAATATAATAATTAATAATAATAATAATTTTTTTTTAAAAGGGAACAACTACTAAGCATTTTTTTAGCTTTTTTAGGGTTGATTTAACTCCAAATATCAAGTAAGGGGTATCAAATTATTCACAAAAAAAATGTTTTTTTCGAATATGCCAACGAGCCGCCATCGTTTCATTTGAAAAAATTAAGTTATATTTAGAAATAAAATTTTGGAATCTTTTTACCTTTTTGAAAAGACATAAAATACGTCAGATAATTAAAATTTTTTTTTCCACGCCCCCGGGGACCAAAATTGTTTGTTTTAACGACGTCATGGCACTCTGGATTGAATTTTAAAAGATTAAATATTTTTAAAGGAAAATGTCAAAAAATTACATATGGGGTGTGATTGTATCAGGATGTCATTTTTATCAATGGTAAAAAAAAAAAAGGGTGTTCCATTTAAAATTCAAAAGTTGAGGTTTTCCGGGAAACCGGGAATCGTCAACAATTGATTACGTCATTCAATGCATTTTAAAAATCAGAAATAAAAACTATGTTTAAATAAGCAATTATACCCATGTAGGATCAAAAATTATTTTTTGGGTTTTTTTCAATTTTTTTACATTATTACTTATGAAAAAAAAGCACAATTAATATTACCATTTTTATTACTTTATACATTTCTTGCTCTTAACAATTATTTCTTTGTAAAGCATCCTAGATTACATGTAACTACAGTTAAATTTGCATTGTTATTGTAGACATACGTTTCAGAAAAGATTTTTTTTTTCGTAAGTGGGTGTAATTGCATATTTAAACGTTATTTTTAGTTTTGATCGAGCTTTTTTTTTATAACAATTTTGGTTTCAAAATAAATACTTTTTTGGGAAAAATTTATAGGATATATCCCAAAAAAAAAGATTATCTGAGAATATATATATATATATATATATATATATATATATATATATATATATATATATATATATATATATATATATATATATATATATATATATATATATATATAAAAAGGGGGACCTAAACGTCAACATGTTTCGATTATTATTTTCAGGGATATCCATATTTGTTAAAAAAAAAAATTAAATTATAAAAAAATTTCTTTAAAATAAGGATATTGTCATTATATCTGCTTTATTCCGGAGAAGAGCCCAATAATTTTTTTCACAAAACAATCGCACAAAAAAAAATAATTATTAAACATTACCGATAAAAGTCCCGTTTTTCCTGTTACAAGAGAACTCTAAATCCTATTTAAACAGTATTTTTCCCCTTTTGAAAAAAAAAAAGCCAATTTCGCACGTTGTTTAGTGTACTTTAATTTTCCTTTTTCGTCCTAAAACTAATTGGATTCCCCAAAATTTCCCCCACTCAGTTATTAACAACCCGAGCCTTTTTGTCCTTTCTCTTTTTCCTTTTTGGCTCCACATCATATTTCTTTATTTATTTTCCGTGTCGCATTCAATCAATATCCGAAACGCGCAATAAGCCGAGACCAAATCAAAAAAGCCGTACACAAATCTGTCTCAGAAGAAAATTAAAATTTTGTTCAATTTTTGTTTTTTGTTCTTTCTTTTGCGGATGCTAATGGTATAAAGATCCGAATTTTTCAGTTAAATTTTAATAAAAATAAATAATGTATAATTTTTTTAAATAGCCCTTTTATTACTTATATAAAAAAATGTCGTACTATCTATACAAAAGTTGTTAAAACAGCCAAAAATACAATGAAAATCAAATTTTAATATTTCTAATTCAAAAAAAAATTTGGTTTCTTAGATTCTCTTCTTTGACCAAATTATTTTTTAAATTACATTGTTTTTAAAAATTTTTTTTTAGTATCTGTTAAATTCTGTGTTTTTTTAAAAAAACAGTTTTATATTTTTGTAAAGCTAATAAAGACTCGTGTAAACCAAATTATTTCAAAAAAAGTTGTCTCTATCTATACAAAAGTTGTTAAAACAGCAAAAAAAAATACAATCAAAATCAAATTTTAATATTATCTAATTAAAAAAAAGAATGTTGGTTTCTTAGCATTTTTCTTTTTACCAAATTATTTTTTTTTTAATGACACTTTTTTTTTGAGAAATTCTTCTCAGTATTTGTTAAATTCTGTGTTTTTGCAAAAGAAAACAATTCGATATTTTTGTAAAGCAAAACCCCAAAAACTCAAACCATTAATTATTTAAAAAAAAGTTGTCGTCCCCCCTATATAAAAGTTGTTAAAACAGCTAAAGAAATACAATCAAAATCAAATTTTAATATTATCTAATTAAAAAAAAAGAATGTTGGTTTTTTGCATTCTCTTCTTTGCCCAAAAAATTTTTTTTTTTTTAAATGACACTTTTTTTTTAGAGAAATTCTTTTCAGTATTTTTAAATTTTTTGTGTTTTTTGCAAAAGAAAGCAGTTCGATATTTTTGTAAAGCTAAGTCCAAAGACTCGTGTAAACCATTAATTTTTTAAAAAAAGAAGTTGTCGTACTATCTAAAAAAAAAGTTGTTAAAACAGCTAAAGAAATACAAAAAAAATCAAATTTTAATATTATCTAATTCAAAAGAGAAATGTTTTTCTTAGCATTCTTTTTTTTGAAAATTATGTTTTTTTAAATTATACTTGTTTTTAGAGAAATTCTTTTTTAGTATCTGTTAAATTCTTTTTTTTTAAAAAAGAAAGCAGTTCGATATTTTTGTAAAGCTAAGTCCAAAGACTCAAACCATTAATTATTTAAAAAAAAAATTTTTACTTTCTATATAAAAGTTGTTAAAACAGAAAAAGAAATAAATCAAAATCAAATTTTAATATTATCAATTTTAAAAAGAAATGTTGGTTTCTTAGCATTCTCTTTTTTTGACCAAATTATGTTTTTTTAAATTATACTTGTTTTTAGAAAAATTTTTTTTAGTATCTTTAAATTCCCCTTTTTTTTTTGAAAAGGGGCAGTTCGATATTTTTTAAAGCTAAGTCCAAAGACTCGTGTAAACCATTAATTATTTCAAAAAGAAGTTGTCGTACTATCTATATAAAAGTTGTTAAAACAGCTAAAAATACAATCAAAATCAAATTTTAATATTATCAAATTTAAAAAAAGAGAATGTTGGTTTTTAGCATTCTCTTCTTTGACCAAATTTTTTTTTTTTAAATTATACTTGTTTTTAGAAAAATTTTTTTTTTAGTATCTGTTAAATTCTGTGTTTTTTGCAAAAGAAAGCAGTTCGATATTTTTGTAAAGCTAACCCCAAAGACTCGTGTAAACCATTAATTATTTAAAAAGGGGTTGTCTTATCTATATAAAAGTTGTTAAAACAGAAAAAAGAAATACAATCAAAATCAAATTTTAATATTATCAATTTCCCCAAAAAAGAGAATGTTGGTTTCTTAGCATTTTTTTTCTTTGACCAAATTATGTTTTTTTAAATTATATTTTTTTTTTAGAAAAAGTTTTTTTTTAGTATCTGTTAAATTCTGTGTTTTTTGCAAAAGAAAGCAGTTCGATATTTTTGTAAAGCTAAGTCCAAAGACTCGTGTAAACCATTAATTTTTTAAAAAAAGAAGTTGTCGTACTATCTAAAAAAGTTGTTAAAACAGCTAAAGAAATACAAAAAAAAATCAAATTTTAATATTATCAAATTTAAAAAAAGAGAATGTTGGTTTCTTGGCATTCTCTTCTTTGCCAAATTAAAATTTTTTTTTAAATTATATTTTTTTTTTAGAAAAAGTTTTTTTAGTATCTGTTAAATTCTTTTTTTTTTGAAAAAAAGCAGTTCGATATTTTTGTAAAGCTAACCCCAAAGACTCGTGTAAACCTTAAAATTATTTCAAAAGAAGTTGTCTTACTATCTATATAAAAGTTGTTAAAACAGCTAAAAAATACAATCAAAATCAAATTTTAATATTATAAAATTCAAAAGAGAATGTTGGTTTCTTAGCATTCTTTTTTGACCAAATTTTTTTTTTTTAAATTATACTTGTTTTTAGAGAAATTCTTTTTAGTATCTGTTAAATTCTGTGTTTTTTGCAAAAGAAAGCAGTTCGATATTTTTGTAAAGCTAAGTCCAAAGACTCGTGTAAACCATTAATTATTTCAAAAAGAAGTTGTCGTACTATCTATATAAAAGTTGTTAAAACAGCTAAAGAAATACAATCAAAATCAAATTTTAATATTATCTAATTCAAAAAGAGAATGTTGGTTTCTTAGCATTCTCTTCTTTGACCAAATTATGTTTTTTTAAATTATACTTGTTTTTAGAGAAATTCTTTTTAGTATCTGTTAAATTCTGTGTTTTTTGCAAAAGAAAGCAGTTCGTTTTTTTTGTAAAGCTAAGTAAAGACTCAAACCATTAATTTTTTAAAAAAAAGAAGTTGTCGTACTATCTATATAAAAGTTGTTAAAACAGCTAAAGAAATACAATCAAAATCAAATTTTAATATTATCTAATTCAAAAAGAGAATGTTGGTTTCTTAGCATTCTCTTCTTTGACCAAATTATGTTTTTTTAAATGACACTTGTTTTTAGAGAAATTCTTTTCAGTATTTGTTAAATTCTGTGTTTTTTGCAAAAGAAAACAATTCGATATTTTTGTAAAGCTAAGTCCAAAGACTCGTGTAAACCATTAATTATTTCAAAAAGAAGTTGTCGTACTATCTATACAAAAGTTGTTAAAACAGCTAAAGAAATACAATCAAAATCAAATTTTAATATTATCTAATTCAAAAAGAGAATGTTGGTTTCTTAGAATTCTCTTCTTTGACCAAATTATGTTTTTTTAAATGACATTTGTTTTTAGAGAAATTCTTTTCAGTATCTGTTAAATTCTGTGTTTTTTGCAAAAGAAAGCAGTTCGATATTTTTGTAAAGCTAAGTCCAAAGACTCGTGTAAACCATTAATTATTTCAAAAAGAAGTTGTCGTACTATCTATACAAAAGTTGTTAAAACAGCTAAAGAAATACAATCAAAATCAAATTTTAATATTATCTAATTCAAAAAGAGAATGTTGGTTTCTTAGCATTTCTTCTTTGCCAAAAATTTTTTTTTTTAAATGACACTTGTTTTTAAGAAATTCTTTTCAGTATTTTTTAAATTCTGTGTTTTTTGCAAAAGAAAACAATTCGATATTTTTGTAAAGCTAAGTCCAAAGACTGGTGTAAACCATTAATTATTTCAAAAAAAAGTTGTCGTACTATCTATACAAAAGTTGTTAAAGCAGCTAAAAAAATACAATGAAAATCACCTACTTACTCTTATCTATATTTTAAAACAGTATTTTTAATATATTAAAAATATTGGTTAAATAATACTAAGAATTCTTCACACAATACTAAAAAAAATTCTCAACTTTTTCTTTCAATTTCATGTTCTACTTTAATGAAAAAAAAAATATGATAAAAAAAATAATGATCGATCTGCAAGTTTTAAAAATATTGGTAGTTTTTAAAAATTAAAATTGTCAGTCCAACTTTGTTATTATTTCTTTTTTTATTAAATAGAATATAAATAAATAATGGTTAATTTTTTTCCAAAAATTAATACAATTTTTATATAAACAATTAAATAAACATTTTCATAGACAAAGCATCTTAGGGACTAAAAAATAATATATGGTTTATAAATTAATAAATATGTGTAAAAATTTAAAAAAAAATTTGGGGAAGTTTAAAAAAAATTATACAATGACTTGAGATTTTAAGCGCAGAAGAAGGGGTTTGTTGCTTGTTAGCGCTGTTTTGTAATCCCCGGGGTTTTCCTTTTTTTGGGGAAAAAATTGTTTTTGGGAAAAAGTCACAAATCGAGTAATTTTTTACACTCAAAGTTTGAGTCACAATATTATAATCTACTTTTGTATTAACACATCTCAAATTTAAGGTAATTTTAAAAAAATATTACTATTTTATTTCTATCTACTTGTAAGAGCCATTTTTTAGTTCATTTTTAAATAATTTTGAAAAAATTATTTTTTTAAGGTTATATGGTAGCAAATTGAAAAAAAAATATATATATATATATATATATAATAAGAAATGTATAGATTTGTGCCCAATTTCCTTTTTCTAATCGGAACCATCATACTTTTTTTTATAGCTACTGTTTATTTTTTACACCTTGTAGTATAATATTTTGTTTATGCACTAACACCAAAATATTTAAAAAATAATGTCTGATATCAAATACTTTCGCCTCAAAAAATAATTGATCACTATATATTTCTTGTTTCTTTTAAAAAAATTTTTTTAGGATCCATTTTTTTTTTCGTCTAGTTTATTCAAATAACAATTTTTAAAAGCCCCAACCAGAAATGCCATAATTGAATTGTGATTGAACCAATGCGAAGTATATAATATCTTTAAGTTGTTCTGGTTAAAGATAATATTTCAGGTGGGAAAACCGAGTAATAAGATATCTGGTTTTTAAAAGTATATGGTTTATTTGTTTATTTCATCGAAGGTGTTGGTCCACAATTATTCTTGCGTAGAACCATTATTAATTTTTTTATTATATAATTTATTATTATTGTTTGTTATTATCATACTTTAATTTTATTTTGCTTGGTCGAAAAAAGATATAATTGATAATTTTAAAAACGAACGTAAAATAATGCAGTTATGTTTTTTTAAAGATCATTCACCGATATTGAATTGACGCACCCATTAAAGGCTTTAAAAATACATATGTTCGCTGTCACGAAAAAAGTCTGCCAATACCTTTCCTTTATATTATGAGCGGCCAAGTTCTGCAAAACAATAGTTATTTTTCTAACAAGTGCGAAAAGTCACTTTGCGCAAGCGTTGGGAAAAAATTTTTTTCCCACGAGCATCAGATATTACCAATTTAAAAAAATGATTTTTTTTTTAAATTTTTTTAATCTAAAAGAACTCCACAACATATTTATAAATGGGAATTATTTGTTGATAACATTTACAAAAAAAAGAACAGTTATTAGCATATTGAAATTTTTAAATTTCAGAACCTGTAATTTCATTTAGCGGGTGGCTTATGGAAGCCCCTTTTTGAACGGCTTGATGAAGGTTGACTTAGCTCAGGGGGGAGTTGTTCATGGTCAATATTTTATTCGACATATCCTTTTTCTGATTTGTGGATTCATCAATGTACCTCTCAGCTACAGCCGTTGTTTCCCCGCCCCCAAGTCGCTTGACTTGGGAAACCTTCCCCAGAATCCGCTAACATAGTCGTAGAGGATCGACGAAAACTATGTCCAGTGTACTCTTTTGGATTTTTTAATTTTAGGGCAGCAATTTCTGAAGGCATTTTACTTATTGAATTTATTCCCACACATTGCGTACTCATGCTCCTTGTTTATACTGGACAAAAAAAATCTGTGTGGGGTTGTGGTTTTTTTCAAAAAATTTCATATTTACGGTACACTTGCAGATAAAGTCCGTTATTTGTTTCATCGGACACTACAAAGATTCTGGAAGTGTTATTTTTACTGTCATGAATTTTCACCACCATCAAATTTTCATTATCCTGTATGTCATCAATCATTATTTTTGTAAGTTCATCTCTCCTACAAGCACCGGCTAATCCAAAAATTGTAGCAACTTTTATTAGAAGGTAAATATTATCAGGTGCTTTTTTATGAATCTTGAAACTTCTTTTTTTGCTGAAAGTTTTTAATTTTTTTGGCCGGTATCCCACGTTTTTTTTTGTTTAAGTAGTGATGTTAGCCAAATATGAACTTAAATCAAAGTTCCTTTTTTCTTTGAGGACACATTTTAACATACTTACTCCATAAAGTATTAGGTTTATATGTTTTTTGCAAATCCGCAAAATAGGCCAAGAACACTTCTTCTTTAATACCTTTTGTCCCCTTGCTGGGCACCAGTTTTCGAAATGACTATATTGATTCTCATATTTTTCACGAGATTTTGCTGGTAATAAATTTAAACTTACGGGGTTTTTTTGCATCCAAAAGGTAGAATCTGGTAGCTCCTCATCGGAAAAAAGATACTATGACGCCTTTTCATTAAAAGTGCTTGTTTCTATTGAAATTCATTTGTGCAATTGCTTGTTCATATGGAAACGAAGAAAAAAAATGACATGTGTTAAAATCCCAAGATTACATATTGTTGCTTG
>JAHBCN010021122.1:0-14399 GCA_019359885.1 Listronotus oregonensis | reverse complement strand
TTGGAATTGGCAAAAGAGCACATTCGAAATTCACATATCCGTGAACTAAGGGAAAGCCAGTTTTCATTAAGAGTGTTGTGTAAGCAACTTCTAAATATTTTGCGTAATACACCTATATGGCGCATATTATAGTTATTAAGGTATCAAGGGTATTATAAGGAAAATAACGCTTGAGGTCGATGGTGTGTGATATACGGTGACCGAAAGCGTTATTATCCGTAATACCCGTGGTGCCTTCAACGTTTAATGTCCGACTAAATATTCTTTATATGAGAAAAATTTGAATGAATTTTGAATGTAATAATTTAAACCAAATCAAGTACTAGCATTTACCTGAAAAAATTGTCGAAACGTAATTGTGGTAACCATGGTTGTAAGTTATTTGTCAATAAGACAGCATATAAAAAATAATTTTGCGATTGACGCATAAAAATGTCCGAAGTAGTGGAAAATACCCATCTCCCCCAAGATATTTTAGTGAAAGTTACTAAAGCTGAGCATGCGCTTGTGCCAGAAAAAACTAGGCGGATTTACGAGAAAGAATATTTCCATTTTGAGGCCTGGCTGACGGAACACTGCGTGGACCGTGTGGACGAAACCGTTTTGATGGCTTATTTTCAAGATTTGTCAGAGTCATATTCTCCAAATTCCCTTTGGACAAAGTTTTCAATGTTTGTCAACAGGATGCTGTTTCCGTTTTGACGTGATAAGAATTTTACTTATCTGCGTTGTGGAATTTTCGTTGTGGAATAATATTTTAATTGCCAACAGGATGCTGTTTCCGTTTTGACGTGATAAGAATTTTACTTATCTGCTTGTTATTTCCGCTGTGAATACTACACGCGTGGACTTGTTAAATATTATTTTCTAACGAAAATTTAACCTTATTTAATAATTTTATTTTTAATAGCTGTTATAGTTAGCCATAGGCGGACCAAATAAATTTATTAAGTGTTCTATTTAATAATAATATTAATATTCTGTATAAAGCCTTTTGAAAGTTTAGAATTTAACTCTTAAGGCTCTTCACCCTACGTATAAGCCCCAGGTCTACACCCCAGGCCTGGTGCTTAAGCGTAGGGGGCCCCCACATGTTAGGTTAGACATTTGACGTTTGACAAGTGACATTTTACAGACGCCATTATTTTAACGCATGCGTAGGACCCTTAATTATGTCTCATCCACGTAAGCAGGTTCTAAGTCACGTGGTTCGTGAAATATGACAGGTGACAGGTGACATTTGACAGCTGGCAGGCACCATTATTTTAGTACCTGTGTAGGATGCTAAAATAACCATATTAGACCCACGTGTAAGCCTGCTGTTAAAGCATGATGCCCACAATGATCAATTTACTATAGGGTTACCGTCCTAATCGCTAATTGATGAATTTCGACGATTTTTAAACAGCTGTAGCGCCTTTATGGTTAAAGATGGCGTCATGCGGTTTTCGCTATTCGATAGGTACGACGTTACACTAATTTTAAAAAATTTACACCACGTGTCTTAGACTCATCATCAGGGTCTAATAACGATTTTAGTCGATAGCGCCCGAACGGTATAACTTAAAATTTCCGAGTTTGCGCAAATCAATATTAGGTCTTAGCACAAGTATCCTGCGCGTAACAGCCATTTTCCAAGTCACGTGGTTTTTGACATATGACAGGTGACAGGTGACAGATGACATTTGTCAGGTGACATTTGATATTTGGCAGATAGTATTGGCCACGCCCTAAATAACGCGTCACACAAGATTCCTAAATATTTAATTACGTCAGAGATATTAAGATGATAAGCTCCCCCGGGGGACGGAGGCACGTCAATCGGCCTATTATCCCTACTTATTTGATTGGGTTAAAGTTAATAATACACATAAATAATCGATCACTGGAAAAAAAAGGCAAACGCTTTTTTAAATCAACAGTTAAATAGGGAAGTCACATTAGGAAAATGATAATTTTATGTCGAATCACTTTGGTTTTAATTCAAATCATTTTTTCGGTTTCTTTTTAAAGTTTTACCTGAAAAAATGCACAAGACATGTCATTATCTTAGGTTAAAATATTAATTAGTGATACACTGATTACTATGTAAATATAACTTAAAATATTTCTGACCTTATTATTATTTTATTAAGTATGTAGGACACATTACTCAAAAAATACAATAACCGTTTTTCATTTCTAACAAAATCCCGGATTTTAAGGATATGACAATACAAAAACCCACCAAGTCAATACTCCTAATAAATCTGATGATACTGTTGGGAAAGAGATCTTTCACCTCCCCCGGCAACATGGTGCCATTGCCGAGGATTGCGAATCTTAGTCGTGCCATTGCTGGACACGAACACAGTATGTGTTCTGCCGATTCATCCCCCTCCATGCACATGCGGCACTCGGCGTCTTCCGCTAGGCCGATCTTGTGCATGTGGTATTTTAATCTGCAGTGTCCCGTGTACAGTCCCACTAGAGTTTTAAGGTGTACCCTTGATTGCTCCAGTAGTTTGACAGTACATTGTTGATTCGGTGGGCTTATGAAGGCCTTCGAGTGTCTGAGACCAGGAAGTCCATGCCAGTACCGAAGATTTTCTCTTTGTGTCCAAGCTGATATGAACTGCTTGGCCGTTCCATAAGATTTACCGATTAAGAGATTAAATTTCGTGGATTCATCTGTTACTCTAAGCAGAGATATGTGTTTATGTTCATCTGTTACTAAATATATTTCCATATTCCATCCTCAAATGTTTTAGCAGAGAGAATATTCTCTTTATGCAGTAATGCGTGGACGGATAGCTAAACCGTAAGGGCAGAGTTACAAGTAAAATGTAATTTTATGTTAGAATTTTATACAGGATGTCCGGAAATACCGTTCGAATAATTCTGGGAGTGATTCTACATGTTAAATTATAAAGAAAAGTTTATAATAATATAAAACATAGGTCCGCAAATGCGTCATAAGGTTGGTATGGCAATTCAAAGATTGCACCGGGATATAGGTTTTATTTTATATCACTGGAACCGTTTCAAAGAGCCATCCAAATTTTGACATATAAATTGCTTTTAATGGTGAGTACTTTGTAGTGTTTTTACTAAATTTTAATCAGGAGCGTGCTGACAGGGGAGGCCTCGATTAATTTTTTCACATTTTTATATTTTTGCAGTTTTCTTCAGCAATTCTGATTCCGTGGTATAAATGACATAAAAAGATATTTTTGTACAAAAACCTGTCAGACTGGCCGTTTTTGAGAAAACACTTTTCAAAGAAATGCATGGTCAGTAATAATAAAAATTTCTACATTAAAAGTAGGTTTATGTCGGTGCTAAGTTGAAAATGAAAAAAAGGTCTAGCAACTCTAGTTTTGGTAAACGAATTTAACCCGAGGTATAAAAATAAAGTTTATTCGAATATTACTGTGTTAATAACAGTTTAATTAATAAAGATCATTGTTCTCGCGGTTCAAAAGATAACAAAATACTCTTTTGCTTGTGCGACCAAAAAGGCTAGCCTGACATGTTTACAAAAATACATTTTTTATATTATTTATACCGCGAAATCAAAATTTCTAAAGAAAACTGCACAAGTATGATGTTTATTAAAATTGTGAACAAATGAATAGAATTAGCCCTAGAATCATTCGAGGAAATTCCGGACACCCTGTATTTTTCTATTAATAAGTTCCAAAATTATCCGACAAAACACACTAGTGTAAAATAAGGGCCAAGTTCCTATCTAAAAATCTCGGCTCCTTTAAGTACAGAGATTCAAAATAACGCCCAGTTTTGTCGATAATTTTATTCTAAATAAATTACATACTCAACACTAGTGATGGGATAATTCGAATTAAAAATAATCGATAATCCGATTATTGAAATAATCGCTATCATGCGATTATTCAGATTTAATTTGAATTACGAAAAATAACCTGATTCCACAGAATTTATTACGCGTCGCGAAAAAAAAACATGTAATAACAAATAAGATTTAATATTTTAATAGTAAAGTATATTTATGTAAATAGAGAGAACAACTTAATTATAAAAAAGTAATTTTACTTACGTTTTGGGGCGCTTATCACGAGTCTGAAGTCATATTTGTCGGACTCTGCTAGTTTTTGAGTTATAACGCCTCACTTGAACCTAACCTCACACCTGCACAAAATCCTAAACTCCTCCTTCTGATACACCAAAATGGAAGATTTTGGTAATATACTTATTATTTTTTACGATAAATTTAATTTTACCTAATTTAACAATTATTTTAATAAAAAACACAACAAGCGCTTCCAAAAATTTCATCTTTTATAATGTCAACAAAATTGCCTAGGTAGGTATTTTAGATAATTTTATGTTGGTACACCAGGGTCCCACGAAACAATTGAATGCGCTTAATTTTTAAATTTAAATCGCGAAATATTAAAATAATTCAAATTTATAAAGTAGGCCATTCGATTGTTTCGCGGGTCCCTGGCGTACCAACATAAAACAGTCTAAAATTCCTAGACAATTTTGTTGATATTTATAAAAGCAAAAATAATATTTTTGGAAAGTGCTAGTTGTGCTTTTTTTATTAAAAATATTTGTTAAATAAAGGTGAAATTAAATTTATGTTATAAAATAATAAGTGTATTTCGATAAAATCTTCCATTTTGGGTGTAATCAGTTTTTAGAAGGAGGAATTTTAGGAAAGTTTTGCTGGTTAGGTTCGAGTGGGGCGTTATAACTTAAAAACTGGCAGAGTACGAAAAAAAATGACTTCAGATTCGTGATCAGCGCCCCAAAAATCCCCGGTATATAAAATTTCAATAAAATCGGCCGTGGGCCCGGTAAGTAAAAAATTATGGCAAATGGAAAATTTACTTACTAAAATAATAATAGTAATAATAATATATATTATACAGTGTCAAAAAAGTCCAGAATCCCCGTTGACAAATTATTAAGGGGATCCCGGACTTTTTTAACAAACTGTATATAATATTTAGTGTTTGTGTTTAGTTACATCGGAATCGAGTTACATATTGATTCAGAAATCAAGAATTTAAAATTCAAACTATAAAACAAATTAAAATAATTATATAATTCGAATTATCAAATAATCCGATTATTGAAATCATTCATAATTCAATAATTCGATTCTTAAAATAATCCGATTATGCCCATCACTACTCAACACACCCTTCTAGTTCTTATTTCTTTTATACATAACTAAGTAGGTACCTAATATTTGTATTGAACTTTTAATTCCACATAATAGGTGGGTACTCAGTTATATATCCAAAGACAAGAAAAGAAGAGTGTGGTGGGTATGTAATTTATGTTAAGTAAATAAAAATTTAGACTTGGACCAATTTTTTCAACCAATTTTAGTACTATTAGAGGCCAATATTTTTGGATTAGAACTTGGAGTAATTTTACATAAGTGTTTTTGATGGAATTTCTTTTTTTTTCTGAAAAAAAAATCCTACCTGCAATATGTCGTCAGAAACTCAAGCTCAAATATTCCCAAAATATATGATATTTTGGTGAGTTTCAAGCAAAAATGTTTAGTTTTCAGAATCTTTTCTTTACTTGTGTCCTAAAAGTGTCACATAGTTTTGATAAATCAATGAGGTAGTAAGTCAGTCACTCAGTCAGTTGTAAAAAGGGGGATTTTTAAAAAGAATATCTTAGAAACCACTTGACATAACTGTCTTATTTTTTTTAAAGGGAATTTAAGTACTTATGTAAATTTACATACCAAATCGCATACCTTTATATGAACGATAAAAAGTTGTTTAATAGGGGGAAATCATTCTAAACCGTTTCGTGTAATGTACAGGGTCTTTGATAATATTTACGTGGCTTCTGGAGACTTTATTTTTGAAGAAAGAATTTTTTTTTCATATTATCTTTTGAAATTATCAGTAAAAAATATGGCAGTAAAAAAATGGAAAAATATAGGCAATCTCAACTTTTTTAAATGGAACACCCTGTAAATTATGCGCTACAATAAAAAATCTTTTTTTTTTCTGATTTAAAATATATATACATTGATGATATTTGAATAAACCATTTTTGAGATATTTAAGCTTAAAACATAAATAAATTGAAAAAAAAATCAATTTAGTATCAAGAAACCTATGTAAACAATAAAAAAATTTAATAAATTTGACGTATTGATGTTTTAAAAAGTTGAAGTTTATCAATTTAACTATTAGAAGTAGTTTTTATTGCTTTTTTGTCGATGGGCTATTCAGAAGAATAAAAAATCGCTATTATGCATCTTTTTTATGGTAACAATACTAAAATGAAGAAAAGGACTGCAGCACAAAATAAAAACAAAGTTTTGGATATCCTCGTTTTTTTAGGATAATTATTATACTTTTTCTATTGGACTAGCACTAACTACTTTTAATAATTTTAGAATATCCTAAAATATCAATCTCGGATGCGGCATCTGAACTTAATAAAACAGATTATGAAATTTATTTAACCTTAAAATTTTACAAATTTTATCCTTATAAATTTATGTCCGTTCAGAATCTTCCTGAACAAAACATGCAGGACCAACCTAAGTATGCATTGGAAATAGCTAGGCTTATGCAGCAGGATCCAAAGTTTTTAAATAAAATTCCATTCACCGACAAGTCTTCCTTCACTTTAGCAGGAATGTTTAATCACAAAAATAAACATTTTGGGTCCAGAGAAAACCCTCAACAAATTCAGCAACATAACAATTCTATTGTTTCCATGGCTTTCTTGAAACTAATATAAAACTTTTTTGTAATTTATTAATAATTTAACCTAAAATATCTTAAATATGGTTCATCCAAATATCATCAATGTATATATATTTGAAATAATAAAAAAAGATCTTTCGTTGTAGCGCATAACATACAGGGTGTTTCATTTAAAAAAGTTGAAGTTGTATATGTTTTTCCATTTTTTTATTGCGATATTTTTTTACTGATAATTTTAAAAGATAATATGGAAAAAATCCTACAATTTTTATATAAAACATTTTTTCTGTCTCCAAAAATAAGGGCTTCAGAAGCCACGTAAATATAATCAAAGACCCTGCACACACTTGGCCTGGCCCACGATATTTGTTTTATTTATCTCCCTTAAAAAAATCTAAAACCCCTATTTTTGAGGCTAGTAATTCTTAAAACAATAAGTGGTAGGTATCAACCCTACAAAATATTAACAGGCTGACTTGGTACAGTGGCCTAACTACGTAACCAAGGGCCCCGGGGCAAATAGGTAACTAGGGCCCTATCTTTACTGGTTAAAATATAATTTCTTTAAAGGTGCGAAGCAACCTGATTTTAAGCTCTTTATCGTCAACTGTAAAGCAGTGTTATGCAGTAGATAATATTTAAATAAAAATAACACAATTTATACCAAAGGCTAAAAAAACCTACTTTGCAACAGGGATACCGTAAATGTTTACATTATGTAGCACTTAAAGTAAACCCTAAAGTAATCTGGAAATATCTACGTACAGTTGCCTTAATAAATAAAGGAAATAAATAAATTACACCATTAATATTAATTAAGCTATGTTGCAAGTTAAGTTCAAGCAATTAGAGATTTCGTGGCAAGGAACTAAAACGTCAAAAATTATTTATGTGATTACAAAATTTATGTAACTTTTTCCAAGGTCGGTTAAGGGCATCGAGGGTAGGTAGGTAGGTTGGTTTAAAGTGTGTGGGTATAACACTCTTCCACCGCGACCGATCGGTCTATTGTGGCTCACACCT
Source organism: Listronotus oregonensis (assembly GCA_019359885.1). Taxonomy (NCBI): domain Eukaryota; kingdom Metazoa; phylum Arthropoda; class Insecta; order Coleoptera; family Curculionidae; genus Listronotus; species Listronotus oregonensis. The sequence goes on along the minus strand of JAHBCN010021122.1, from coordinate 6,660 downwards.
TTTTATATTTCTTCCACCAGGTCCAGACCCCTAATGAATATGATGATCCTGTTGGGAGAGAGATCTTTCACCTCCCCCGGCAACAAGGTGTCATTGCCGAAGATTGCGAATCTTAGTCGTGCCATTGCTGGGCACGAACACAGTATGTGTTCTGCCGATTCATCCCCCTCCATGCACATGCGGCACTCGGCGTCTTCCGCTAGGCCGATCTTGTGCATGTGTATTTTAATCTGCAGTGTCCCGTGTACAGTCCCACTAGAGTTTTAATGTGTACCCTTGATTGCTCCCGTAGTTTGACAGTACATTGTTTGTTCGGTGGGCTTATGAAGGCCTTCAAATGAGGGCATCGAGGCACCCCCAAGTCCCCCATGAGCTTGGGTGCCCCGGTTCACTGCACTGCCTAGCCCCCCGATAGCTTCATTTTACAGACAACGTTGCTTAAAAATCGTTTACCAAAATTAAAAAAGTAAGACAAAAACAGTACGGCATATTTTTTAAAATGCAATGTTTTAGTTTTTGCAAAATATCTCAGTACACAACACATCAGCACACAAAATCGCATCAAGTATTTTTTTTGTATTACAAAAAACTACAAACGATTGAGCATTAATCTTACTAGTAGCAATTACATTATTTGCAATAATTACTGCTCAGAAAAGTATTTATAATTTTTTTGGTCAAATTATTAAAACTACAAAAAAATTGAGTTTACTACATTCATTAGCAACGTTTGTAGTTTAAAATAAAATTTAAAAAAAAAACAGATATTTTTTAATGAGGGTTTCAGCGTGATGGAGCTTAAAACCAATATAGCAAGAATCGTAACTTAAGCTCGAAACATTATCGAGAACCCAATACACGTATTATTTGGGATACATTATATATTTAGCTTAATGAACATAAACCAAACCAGAAACAAAATTTTCCGTATCTAGTTAAAAATGGTAAACCCGCTATAAAAATCCTCTATTTATGTCTCACAGAGAAAGCTATTTACCACATATTTTGCAGTATTGGTAATGTAATTAATAAGTTTCTTTTAGGTGTTTCATATTTGCTTGAATAAAATAACACGTGTCACCAGCAAACGTTGCAAAAGACAAATCAATTCATCTTTCGCAAAACCCATTAGCTTGACTAAGCCTTTGGCCCGGCTTAATCGCCATGATAAATTGTTTAATCCTAAAAGTAAAGTCATCGAATCCTTAATCCATAGAACTTTCACCTTAAATAATATCTTACCGAATATTAAGAACTTACATATTAAATAGGATTTAGACTATGTATTTTAAGGTTATTTATTTTGACAATATCACAAACATGATATACAGTGTGGTATGAGAATACTGGCATATATTAAACAGGTTTAAAAAAAAATAATACGTTTTTTAAACGCAGTATTGCCTCCCTAGTTCAGTCCTTCATGTTCAGAAAGGGTTTTTCTAGGAAAAAAATGTAGAAGTTTTTTTCTCATCGGTTCTCTATGTTTTTTAGTCTGCTGAATTCGAATCTGAGGTTTGCCACCTCCTGAGCTTCACAACGAAATTGCAAAAAAACCTCATACTTTCGACACTTTTTTCAGTTTTTTAACTTTAACTCAAAAATAAGCGTTTTTTAATGATAACTATAAGACATTAAATTAAAAGAGACAAAATTTCCTACAAATACGTATAATAACTCTAAAGTCTATCCATAACGTCGTTACATCGTTGTTGAAAAAATGATATTTCTTGACTATTCGCTAAAAAGGTAAAAACATTATTCTAAATGCGCACTGGTGCCCTACCATCAACTTTATACACCTCCAAAATCAATTATTTTATGATTACTAGGTATATGCTGGTTACATATAAGGAATTGGCAAACATGGCTAAGGTTCATAAGTCAACGAGCCTTTTTTTAAAGGGGAATAAGGTTTAAATAAAAGAAAACATTTGAACAAATTTTTACTTAGACCAAAAAAAGGAAGAACACCATGATTTAAAATTTTCATAAACATTCGTCGTTCTTATCTGCAAAATAATCACCTTAAACAACGAAAATGGAGACCTTGGATAACTATAATAAAAGCAAGCCGTTCACGTTCATTAAGGACAAAATTTAGTATGTCTTTGCACAATAGACTTTAATATTATATAAAAAAAAAAGATAAACCCAAAATAAGACAAGAAGAAGAAGAAGTAATTACCTGCATAAAGCTCAGGATTGCGTTTGCAGATGATCCGTTTTGAAGGACCAGGTTGTATATCCGCAATGACGTAATGTTTTCTTTTAACTCCTTTTTGGTCAAGCTCTTAAATGATGGGTGCTGGTCTCTTCACTAAAAAATATAATGATGACATTTTAATCTGTGCAAGTATAATTTCCAATTTACAGTGATACCTTCTGAATTAGAATAATAATTACTTGGTAGAGTGTAATTACCTTTGATCTTTGCAGGTGAAATGTCTTTATAGTCATCACTTAGCAGTATTTCTATATTGGAGCACCTTTTTTTCACAATTTAAACACTGTCTGGAGCAGTATAACCCAACCCATCTGCATCCGCAATGATCCTTGCAACCCTTTTGGCACATGCAGGCAATGCGTTTCAGAGGCTTCTATGGGGTTTTGGACTCAAAGGATAGGAACTAAGTTGCTTTAATAATATCTCACTGCTTAGGTGGTTGAATTTTTTCCAGCCACTGCAGTACTTGGTGAAATATCCTGTAATTGTGTTGCTGGGCTGCAGCTCTAGTGAGGGGGATAAATGCTTGAATGCTGATGACACATACTGTTTGTTATTAATTGAAGTGGTGCGATGGTCTCCGCCATACAAGATCACTAGGAATTTTTCGACCGCCTCCGAAATTTTTTCTGCACTTGCACAGATCAAAATGTCATAATTATATTTTTTTCAGTGAAGAGACCAGCGCCTATAATTTAAGGTCTCGAGTAGTCCACTGACCAGAAAGGACTAAAAAGAAAACATTACGTCGTTGCGGCTATACAGCCTGGTCCTTCTAAACGAATCATCTGCGAACGCAATTGTGGGAAAATACTCGCGACTTGTCGTAAAAGTTATTAATGGTAGCTTAGTGACCGACATCCGAGAACTATATTTCCCACTTCGGAGTTGGTAGTTATTTTAATTTAAACGGAACTTATATATTTAATGACAAAGGCACTCTAGAAGATAGGTTGGTCTTCTTTCTTGATGTTTTAGTATGCAAGGACATAGTTATTAGATCTTACCAATTGTCTAAACATATTGTTTCTGTCGTCTCTTTCTTGGGATTCTCTCTGTTGTTCTTTTCTGCCACCTGGTACGATTTCCTAGCGCACAAAGGTAACCCTCCCCCTAATGTGTTTCCCCCGAGCAAAAAAAGAAGACTTTTCAAAACAATTAAATCTATTTACAAATATGAATAAAGCAACTATTTACAATGATAAACAAAAAAACAAATTAGAACTAACAATGAGAACTAGATTTTAGGGGAAATGAACTGCCGTGGTTTTTTTTATTAAGTGTGTTAATACCAATTTGGAAAAGATAAGACCCCCGGTAAATTTGGGGAAATACAAGTTTTGAAAACAAAAATATTTAAAATCACTAACTGCTGTTTATACTTTAAAAAAAAAAAAAGGAAAAAACCTTTCCCCCTTAAGAAGGATACCCTTAGTAAAATTTCCCCTTAAAATATTCAATATATTTGTCTTTTAAAAGAATTTAATTTATAAAAAAAAAGTTTAAGATCAAACCCTCTGAACAGAGAACTCGAGTAAAACACAACACGTTATAACGAGATTCAGACTATAATTAACTCAAATAATAATTTTAAAATTCCATGAGACTTATTTGCCCTTCCTTGATAGGTCCCCTCTTGATTCCGCGTGGTTCCTGGCTAGGCCCTTTCCACCAATTCCAGAAATATCAACCCTGTAATCCCGCCCTGTTAGTGTGGTTCCTGGCCTAGGCCCTTTTTCACCAATTAAACAGGAACTTTAAACCCCTGTAATCCCCCCCCTTTAGATGGTTCCTATTTTACGCCTTATGGCACACTTTGGCCTTCTAGAACTAGAGGGCGCGAGTGGTTCTAAATCGGGATTCATTTAGTTTTTAAATTTAATTTACGGCTTTTAATGTTCAAGTTTTTGTACTTTTTATATAAAATACTTAATGGGTAATCTAATCTACTAATTTATCGTAAATTTTTGATATTTTTTTTTCTTGTCGTTTACATAAAAAAAAAAATCATAAGACGAAATACTTTAAAAACAAATTAATACGCTACAAAAACAGAGTCTTCAATATATTCTTTTTTTTTTTCATAATAAAAAATCGGATTAAAAAAAATAATGCGTCAGCAAGGGCAACATTCTGCTTTCCCTTTCCCCCCAAAAACCCTAAACAACGTTGGGGGTGGTTCTGTAAATTTTTTATGTTTACCAATTCCAAGATGCAATAAATTAAGGTTTTAGGTTCTTAAAATTTTTCAATCGACATATTTATGAGATAATTCCTGGGAACGTAACAAAAATTTTTCAGATTATTGTTTTTCTTAGAAGCCCTTACCCCCCCATTAATTTATATATCCCACATGGTTTTAAAAAAGGGTTTTTTTTTTTGTGTGTAACGAAAAAGTTTTTTTAAAAATAAGGGTGGCGATATATTCCCTTACACAATTCTAAGCTTTATGCAGGTAATGACTTTTTTTTTCTTTCTTCATTTTCTTATTTTCGGTTAAACCCTTTTTTTTAAAAATAATATAAAAATCTATTGTGCAAAAACATACTAAATTTTCCATAATGAAACACAAAGACATTATTTTATTATAGTTATTAAAGTCGCCATTCTCGTTGTTTTAGGTAATAATTCTGCAGATAAGGACGACGAATAAATATGAAAATAAAAAAAAAGTTTAGTGTTCTGGGTTTTTTTTTTGGAAATAAAATTAAATGTTAAATATGTTTTTTTTTTTTTTAAAACCCTTTTTCCCCCTTTTAAAATTAAAAATAGTAAGATTTCGTTTGAGCTAAAAGGGGTGTTGATCCTTAGACCCCCTCCGTTTGAATTTCCCCTTTTATTTGAAGAACATACCTGTTTATCCTAAAAAATTGATTTTAAAGGTATATGAAATTGATAGTGGAGCCGTAGCGCACACTCAGGATAACGTTTTTCCCTTTTTTTTGCGAATATTCAAGAAATGCCATTTTTTCAACACCATCTAACGACGTTATGGATTGTTCCAGATTTTTGGTTATTATACGTATTGGTAGGATTTTTTTCCTTAATCTTAGGTTATCATACTAATCATAAAAAAACGCTTAATTTTTTTATTTTTTTAAAAAATAAAAAAAAATGTCGAAAATATGGGGTTTTTTTTCAATTTCGTTGTGAAGCTCATGCTTGGCGAGGTGGCAAAAACCCCAGATTCTTTTTAGCAGACAAAAAAAAATAAAGAAAAGCCCCAAAAAAAAATTTGGTTACTGAACTACCACGGACAATATACAAATGACTACCTACTTCCAAAACTAAAAATTGGAGGATCAAAAAACACTTTTACACTTTTAAAAATTATTGACTTTTAAAAATTAAAAACAAAAGGGGGGAAAACCCCAAAAAAACCCGGAGCTAGATTTTAAGTTTTACTTTTACTGACGTTAAAAAAGACAACAAAAAACTAAAAACATGTTTTCAAAAGCGATTTTTTACAGCAGAAAAGGAATAACATTTGTTTTAAAGGTTTGTTTTTAAAAAATATTTTTAACATTTTTTAGTAACTCTGGGCTATAAAAAAACAAAACATACTATATTTGTCATAAAAAAGGGGAAAAAAAAAAATCTGTAATATAAAAATTTTTTTCTAGTTCTTTTTTGCTCATTTTTTATTATGGAAAATCATTTATTAGCGAAAAATCTATGTTATAAATTTTTTTTTAAATTAAATTTTTTTTTATTAGGACAAAATACATTTTTTACCTTAAAACAAAAAAAAAAATTAATGACAAATGACTATAGGGAAACGCGGTTATAAAAAAAAAAAGCGTCATCTTCATCCCTGTTTTTTAAAAAGGGGGAAAAAAAATTTTTATAGTTTTTTTTACCTTTTTAAAAAAAAAGTTGTAAGGGAATATATCTTGACCACCCCGTATTTTCAAAAAACTATTTGTTACACACAAAAAAAAAAAAACCTTTTTTAAAAACCCTTGGGGGGGTATAAATTAATAGGGGGGGGGGGGTTTTTAAGATAAACAATAATCTGAAAAAATTTTTTTTGGTTCCCGGAATTTTTTCATTTAAAAAGTCGATTGTAAATATTTTAAAAACCCCAAACCCCTTAAAATTTTTTCCCCCCCCAGAATTGAGTAAAAAAAAAAAATTAGACAGTAACCAGATATTGTTCGAGATATAGAAATTTATAGAATACCCCCAACGTTGTTTATGGTTTAAAGGAATGCAAGCAATGTTGACCACCCTGCTGACGCATTATTTTTATTAAACCGATTTTTCCATTATAAAAACAAAAGAAAATATATAAAAACTTTGTTTTTGTAGCGTTTTAATTTTTTTGTAAAGTAGTTTCGTCTTATGATTTTTTTTACCCATGTAAAAAAACAAGGAAGAGAAAAATCCAAAATTTACGATAAATTGCATATAGGTTTTTTTTTTTTAAACAT
>JAHBCN010021121.1:0-14363 GCA_019359885.1 Listronotus oregonensis | reverse complement strand
ATTTTAAAATTTTCATTAAAAAAAATTAATCCTTTTTTTTAAAAAAAAAAATTTATCCATTACATTTTTTTTTAAACTCAAAATTTGCTCCTTTTTAACCCACGGGCAAAAAAAGTAAAAAATTAAAAACCCAAAATAAACGTTTTGTAGTGCAAATTATGCTTTTTCTATAGTTTTCAAAATTTAAAAAAAAAATCTTTTTTTTTAAAAAAACTTAAATTTCCCTCCACCTTTTAATTAAAACCGTTTTGAAAAAAAATTAAAAGGGTCAGAAAATTTGAAAATGATATCATCGATATATTTTCATTAGACTTTTTAAAAAATCCCCAGGTTTTTGTTATTGGGGTTTAAAACCAAAATTTTTAAATTTTTTTAATTTTTATGATTTTTTTTTCAAATCATAGCCTTCATAGTATTCCCCCCTTTAATTTGTACTTAAACTTAAGTTGAGGAAAGTTTGACACAAAAAATTTAAAAAAAAGTAGTACTTTGTTTCTTTAAAAAAATTTTTAAAATATTTCACCCTTAAATATCAACCCCTATTAGTTTAAAAAAAATATATTTACCCTAAAATATTAATATATTGGTATTTTTCATGTAAATTTGGGATTAACAACTTACTAACCTCTTCAAAATTCCTTTGGGGGAAATTGTTTTTTTTTTTGGGGGGTTAAAACTACCACTTATTTAAAAACATTCACTACTTTCATATTAAATTTTAAGTAACATAAAAGGGGGTTATATAAAAAAAAAAATAAGTATTTCATTCAAAAAAAAATTATTTAATTTTTTTAAAAACCCCTTTAAAAAATTTAACCCCTTTTTTAAAAATTTTTTTAAAAAAAAATTGTTTAGCCTAAAAATTAACATATTGTCACAGACATAGGCGTGCGCAGGGTAAAGCTGGTGGGGGCCCCCGGAAAAAAAAAATAATAATAATGCGCAGCCCCCATCAAACCCCCCAGGGAAGCTGAAAGCCTGGTTGGAGAACCTCATGAACATCACCCCAATGAGGTGAGGGGGGAAAATGTCAAAATTTTCCGCGTCAAACTACTGGCTGACGTCGGGGAAGATGTTCCCAGAGATAAAGGTTTTTTAATGGCTATACAGGACCGGTTATTCCGCCCAAAAAATCGGGAAATTTTTATCGTTAGAGACCCATCTATAGAGAACGTCGATGCAGGTATGGATGTCAAACATCGGAAAAATCCAGCATATAACGGAGGGCCCCCAAAACCATTTGCAGCATCAGGTATAAGGAAAGACACGATTCACCCCCCCAAGATACTCCATAAACAATTGGAGAGAAGCAAAAGCTTGTACAGAATAAAAATTCCCTTATTTATAAGTATCCCCCGGGGAACCTATTCTCGAAAACAATGAATTTAAATTGAAATTGGGACAGAAAAAATTTACAGACCAAACTGTTGCTCACAATATCCCAGATATTGTATTGGTGGATAAAGTTGGGAGGAAAACAAACCCCTGATCTATGTCGTTTTCCCCGAACAACAACAACCTACGGGGAAAAAAACAATAAAAAATTTTTAAATACAGAAACCTAGAAACAGAAAAAAAAATGGGGGCATGAATAACGTCCAAAGATCCCCAAAATTTTTCAACAACTGGCATTATCCCAAAAAAACCCATTACAAAACTTCAAGGGACTGGGCCCTTTGGGGAACATCTGAATAAGGCTAAAAAGGGGGTCTTTCGACCGCCCGGACTGTCCGAAAATTTGTGGGGAATACAGCAGAACCTAAAAGAACCTAGACCCCCAAAAACAGGGAAAAAGGGGTTCCCCGAGCAATGCTTTTGATATCTGAAGATATTTGGGATGAGGGGGAATGTTCCCCTTAGAGGGGGGTGAAAAAGGGGGCTTGAAATAAAAAATAATAATAAAAATAAATAAATAAAACTATAAATAACAATATATCGATATTAATACATTGTTATTAATAAAATTAATTAATAATTAATAAATAAGAATAAATTCAAAGGGAATCTTTGGTAAATATTTATGAAATAATAACAAACCGAGTACATTATATATTATTTATTATAAAATTTTTTCTTCTTAAAAAGGCAATTTTTTTAAATTCGTTTATCACAGTACTTATATTAATATTTGCGGTTAATTCCTGTTCCAAAAATGGAACCAGGAGATTTTCTGAACGTTCTTGGCGTATTGTGGATCTTAATTTTGATTTTACCATACACATTTTCGAGAAGGTGCTTTCCGGTGTTTTTTTAAATCGAACCTTATCAAATAACAATTTTCATATTTTTAAATACAGTAATCTTTTTCAGACTAGGGGGGGACGGCACCCCGGCACCCACCGCGCACGCCTATGGTCACAGACTTGTAAATAAAAAAAAAAACTGCGGTTTTTTAAAAAATGATCAATTAGCCTTTTTAATGCTCCTTAAAAAATTTTTTTTAAGCAAACTCCTTTTGTTTTTTTGGGCAAAAAATTCTTTAAGAAACCATTTTGTCGGGGTTTTAAGAGCTATAAGGTCCTATATATTAAAAATGGGAAAAAACCCCCTTTTTTTAAAAATTTAAATTTAAATGGCTAAAAAAGGTAGTGCTCGTCAATACACACGCGTTTTAAACGTTTATATCTCATTTAATTTCCCATAAATAAATTAAAAAAAAACAAAATGTTAGTTATTTAAAAAGTTTCAAATTGATACCAAAGATTTTTGCACTCAAAAAAATTTTTGGGCTAACCTTATTTTAATTATAACTTTACTCAACTTTTTTGATACATAACTTTGTCTTTAAAAAAATAAATAAATTTTTTAAAAAATGTATTATTAATTTTCCCCGAAAATTCGTAGATTTTGGGTTATTTGCTTTTGAAACTGCCAACCTTTTAAAAAACCACAACTTGGCTTGTAATTTTTCCCCCAGAAAATTACAAAAAAAAAAATTTTATTTGTTTTTTTAAGATCTACAATTTTGTTTTTTTTAACAGTTTTTTTCATAAAAGTGCATTCAAAGTGCAGTTATTGAGTTATTTGCACAAAAAACCCATTAAAAATGTTGATTTATCTATAATCTATATCTATATATAATTTAAATTTTAAAAAGGATGCATTTTACAAAAAAAAAGCATAAAAAATATTTTTTTGGGTTTTTAAAACATTTTTCTATCGATTTTTTTTGGTCAAAATATAAAAAAAAAAAATTCCACCCCCCAGATGGTTTGGGAAAACCCGACTACTGGGGGAAAATTTTCAAGTCATTCTATAAATTTTGAACAAAATTGAGAGGCAAAAAGGGTTCATTTCCCGGGCTAATATTTTTTTTTCAAAAATTAGCCGATTTAAGTAAACTTACCCTTTGTACAAAGTTGCTTAGTTTGAACGCTAGGCGGCGCTTAAGTGCCAATTTTAAAATCGTGTTTCTGGATTAATTCAAAAACCACTCTTACTAATCTGTCGAAATTTGGTACGTTGGCATGGCTTTATGAGGCAAAAATACCGATGTCACAATAATGATTAATATCAGTCTATGGGCGTAGAACTTAAGTTTTTTATTGAATGCTTGTTTCAGATTTCTACGCCAATGGAACAAGAGAGGTTTGGGTACAAAATTCAGATTAACCAACTTATTTGCTAAAAAAGGCACTTTTAGTAAAACTCGATTGCTCTAAACCTTTTCGAGAAATTTGCATTTTAAAAATTTGCGGTGGTTTTTACCAAAAAATCACGTGGCAGGATGTTTCAAAAAGGTCTTTTTTTACATATTTCTTACACCAAAATAAACCAAGGAAGTTTAAAGGTGTATGAAAGCCCAATGTTATGGCCAATTCGATCAAAAAATGCCCAGCCCAGTATGAAAATAACTGTCAGAGTTGGCCCCCCGATTCTGCGCAATAACAAAATTCCACGAAATAATTTAATGTTTGCCTATTTAAAATTATAAATCAGTTTGAAGTTAGCCAAAACATTATAATTCTATGAAAGCCGGAGTAAGGGTAACATACCCGTCTTTTTAACTTTAGGTAAGTTTTTTTTATACTTAAATTAGGTGTTTTATAAGAGAAATGTTAGATAACCGAATAAAAATAATATATCAATTATGAATAAAGAAAATGAAAATTTCATAGGAAATATTAGTGAGAAAAGTAAGGCAACTTAACTATTTTTTAGATGATTTCCCAATGTTTGTGTATTTCTGTGGATTTTTAAAAAAGAAATAAGGTTTACATTTGGTAATTTTATTTCATTTAATAATTTAGAAACCCCTTTTTTAAAGGATAAAAATTATTGTTACGGGGCAGACCAGGAAATTTTAATATATACGGTCCTCTAATTGAATAAAGGAAGTAAAATTTTGGATTTTTTTGGGGGTTGATTACAAATCTAAAAAAATTGGAATGTTTTTTTTGAGATTTTCATCAAAAATTGAAAATAAAACTAACCTTATTTACACTTTTCCCTCCCTTTTTGCACAAAATTCTTTTTTTTACACTAAATTGGCACACAATATTTCACAAACATCTTTTAAAATTTTTTTTTTGTGTTTATTTTACTTTTTTTTTTAATTTTATTTTTTAAGCAAATAGGTTTTGTTTGAACTTAAAAGTTAGCAATTTAATGGAAAAAGATGTAAAATAAATATAAATAAAGGGTTTTTTAAAGGTTTTAAAAAATTTTTCCCCACTTTAGTGAAAAATAAAAATTCGTAAAAAAAAAGGGAGAATATAGAAAAAATGGGTTATTTAATTTTTCAACTTTGATGATAAAGTCTGGAAAAACGGAACGTTCCAAAAATTTTTTTCGATTTGTAATCACGAAAAACCCTGTATCAAATTTGATCAAAACGGGGGAGGCAACTTTCGAGACAATACCATTTGTTTAAAAAAAATTCGTTTTTTTGGTTTTTAATCTTGCATTATCAATTTTTTTAACTCGACATACGTAGAAAAATATTTAACGGATACTGTTACAATGGATACTCAGGTCCCAAAAATTACAAACATTTTTAACCACTGTTATTTTGTCTCATGAATGTTTGTTATTAGTAAAAGTATATGCCTAAAGGCAGTTATAAAAATTTTCACTTTTTTAATTTAAAGGGCCCTATCTTGCCCCTTTTTTTTACAAAATTGGTGATAATACATAATATATCATAAATATGTTTGAAATTTTTTTTAAAAAAATTTTTTTATTTATTTACAAAGATTTTTGGAAAAAAACAAAAAATTCCCCAAAAAATCGACCATTTAAATGAAGGCGTAAATGGCGCCATCTATTCTTTCCATATTATATCAGATGATATAAAATCTAATATTACACAATAATTTTAAATATTCTATAGTAGTATCCTTTAATAACCAACAATTTTTAAAAAAAAAAAAAAAGTGAATGTTAATTTGACATTTGATGATGTAAATTTTATAGATAGTAACAAAGAATTATGGAAATCCGGCCCTGACCTTCTATTCATTGCGCAAATTCCGCGGGGCCAACCCCCTACCGCTGCTCTGCACGCCTGGGCAATTTTGTTCTACAGTATTGGGCTTCTATACACCTTTAAACTTCTTTGAAATAAACACAGAGAAGCAAAATTATCTTTGTAAAAGTTGCTTATTTTGGGCACAAACGGCGCTAAAACCCTTTTAAAGATTTTTCATCTCTTCGCGGTCTAGTGCTCAAACTAATCGTTTACTTTAAATGGTAATTTTGATCTGAAGAATATTGGGAGGTTTTGTAAAATTTTTCAGACACCCTGTATACAGGGTGCCACAGATTCGAGTGCATGCATGGGGATCTCGGATACCGTAAGAGATACGAAGTCGGTTAAATTATGGCAAAGTTGGTATTTAGGGGCCCAACAACATGCCGATTGAAAGTTTTAAAATTCCGAGTATTTCTGGAGATATCCCGAAAAAACCGAAATTTGCCGATTTCGTTTCAATTTTTTTGACGTTATTTAAAAGAATAGAAAAACAAAAGATACTTTCTTATGGCCATTTTTAAGCCTACAAAACAGGTTGAAAGATTTTTTCACGGCGTTAAACCATCATCAACTTTATTTTTTTAAAAACGGCACTCAATTGTTTATTGAATTTTTTGAAGAGTTATAATCCCAATTACAATGATTTTAACACTTAATATTTTTTTTTAAAATAAACATATTTTTCCTAAAAAATGAGTAAGACAAGGAACGCACATCATTTTTATGGGGGGGTTCCATATTAGTTAATAAATATTTAGTGTTATACATTTTAGTAATTGGGAAAATTTAAGGGGGGTTTAAAAATTAACCAAAAAACCCCTTTTAAAAAAAAAAAGTTGATGATGGTCTAACGAAAACGAAACGTCGTACAAAAAAACTCTCAACGCTGTTTTGTAGGGTTAAAAAAAGTGCAATGAAAAGTGTTTTTTTGTTTTTCCATATCGTTTTTAAAAAACGTCAGAAAAAAAAAAAACGAAATCAGAAATTTTTGGGTTTTTTTTCCCGGGTGTCCCCAAAAAAATTCTGGGGAAAATTTTATAACTTTCTTATCGACATGTTGTTATAACTCTTGCTATTTTTAAGCAAATTGTGGTTGCATATCTTTTGAAAGGGCATGAATTGAAGATGATTTTGACTAATTAGAAATACTCGATCATTTCTATTGTTCTTTTTTATTGCAATACAAAGTTGGTTTTTAGAATTATTTTTAACTTTTTTTTTGGGTTTTTTAAAGGGCCCCGTATTGTTTTATGTAGCTGTCATGAAAATTATTAAATTTGTATGATTCTAGTATTATTCTAGATTAAAAAAAAAAAAAAAATGTTATCCTTTCCCCATGTTTTTTAAAAAAAGTTATTTCATTTTAAAAATTTGGGGAAAATTAAAAATTTTGGGAAAAAAAAAATTAAAAAAAAAAAAAAAATCTTATGGCCCGGTCAAAATATCTGGGGCCGCACCGTTTTAACTACCTTTTTTAATTTGTCATTTTTTTTTTGAGGAATAAATGATTAGTCAAATGATACATTCTTTGATTTAATGTAAAGAAGTTTGTGTCTTATAAAATATGTAAGCTTGATCTAAATGTAATACATATGTTTATCATTTTTTCTGACATAATACCATTTTTTCACACCTCCAAACAAGTTATTGCAAACATGGGAATCGCTGTAGGTACTCCAGCAATAAGATTGATATCAAAAAAACCAAATATTTCAAATGCCTAAGTTGTGTGCTGTTTTTCTTAACTAAAAATAATTGATGAGTTGCCCTTGTATTTTCGCAGGAATTCCCTGATAACTTATTTTAAAAGGTCAAAAAGTTTACTCAACCTTTGAATGAATATTGAAGGTAGACATCTACACTGAAAATCATCAAAATCTTTATGCTGAATCATTTTATTGGGGAATCCTTTAATCCCCTTTCAGGTATAAAAAAACGTATTTCAAACAATATTTGTAAATTAAACAAAAAATAAAATATTTTTAGCGATAAAATCTAATACATTTTTTGGTAATTGGCCGATTTTGACCAATTTTGGTATAGGTACTGGATTTTCTTTGGAGCTCTAATTTATTGTTGTGTGCCCCGAATAGTGCACCGATGAAAAATTATTTTAAATTTGGGGTTGTTACAATGGCTGTAGCACTTAGTTTTACAATTTTGTTTTATTATTTTAAAACTATTTTTAAATTAAATTCCTTTTGGTTTATTTAAATTATTTATTTATTTTTTTTTTATAATATTAACTGTCACTGAATATACTAAGTTTATAGAGACTAACTTAAATGTATGGCTAACCTAAAGATACGATGCTTGAAAAAAAAATGTAGATCATTTTTTTTCAATGGGGGTTTGTTGACCACTAACACAAGGGGCGGAGCCATTTTTAAATTGGAAATTTCCCCTTTTCCCTTTGTATGTAAATTCTATTTGAAAAGATCAAGTGTTAAAATATTAATTTGGGGGTTTGATCGAAGTATACAATAACCTATTTAGGGTTTTATAGTTCTAAAACTTTTTAATAGTAGGGTAATAGATTGTTGTTTAAAGGAAACATTTATTATGCAAAAGGTAATTTTAAATTACACGTGTTTTTAGAAATATCTACCCTTTTTTTTGGGGGAAAAGTCTTGGGAAATGTAAATAATGATTATAGAAATTTGGGGTTCTTTGACAAAATGATAATTCTGAATAATGAAAGTAACTAATAAAAATTTTTATCGTGATACAAAACTATAAAAAACAAATTTTTTTAAAAGGAAATTCCGTCTTATAATGTATTATCACATTTTAATAGAATATTATATTTGATCTTGGTTGGATCACAACATTATGAATATAAAAGAATTTTTTAGTTGAAAACGTTTTGAGATATCCATCATCAAATTTGAATTTCCTACTTGCCAGCCTACGTTTCGTATTTCGGCAACCATCTTAAATTAATATTTTTTTATTTGCGACATTTGGTGTAGTTCTTAAAGGGGAAAAGCCCTTTTCCGATTTTGACCAAATTTGTTATACGGGGTTTTTTGGGGCGCTGATTACGAATTTGAAAAAATATTTTTTCGGCAACGTTTCGTTTTTGAAATATTTAACATCAAAGTTGAAAATTAAACTTACCTTATTTACATCATCCCTTCTTCTTTTTGCACAGAATTCTTAACTTTTACACTAAATTGGCACACAATATTTCACAAACTTCTTTTAAAAATTATTTTCAAATTTATTTTACAGCTTTTTTCCATTTAATTGTAAACCTCCACTTTTACACTCCCCAACGTGGCCGCAACAAGGAAGTTTAAAGGTGTATGGAAGCCCAAACTGTAGAACAAAATTTTCCAGGCGTGCAGGGCAGCGGGAATGGGGGGGTTCCCCCCCCGGGTTTGCGCAATGAATAGTAGGTCAGAGCCGGACTTCCATAATTTTTGTTACTCTCATAAAGTTGACATCATCAAATATCAAATTTAAGCGTTACTGTTTTTTTTTTTTTTGCAAAAATTGTTGGTTATTAAACGATATACCATAGAATATTTAAAAATTTTTTGTAATATTGGATTTTATATCATCTGATATAATATGGAAAGAATAGAGGGCCCATTTACACCCTTCATTTAAATGGTCATATTTTGGGAGTTTTGTATTTTTCCCAAAAAATCTTTGTAAATAAATAAAAAAAAGTTTTTTTAAAAAAAATTTTTAAACATTGTATGATATTTTTTGTACTTATCCCCAAATTTTGTGATAAAGAAGGGCAAGATAGTGTAAATGAGTTTAATCTAATCCTAAGATTCTGGTTGTACATTAAAAAGTGAAAATTTTTTAACTGCTTTTTATGCATATACTTTTCACTAATAACAAACATTCATGAGACAGAATAACAGGGTTTAAAAAAAATGTTTAGAAACCCTTTGGGGTACCTAGGTTATTGTAAAGTATCCGAAATATTATGTGTCTACAGTATGTCGATTGTTAAAGGGTTTAAGAAACCAAAAATCAATTTTTTTTAAACAAATATAAAAAAGAAAAGGGGAAAATTTAAAACATAAAATTGTACTTTCTTTCATTCAATTAGAAAAGACCTGTATATATTAAAATTTGCCTGGTCTGCCCAGTAATTAATAATTTTGATCCTTTTAAAGAATGTACTAAATTATTAAATGAAATAAAAGTACCTAAATGTAAACCTTATTTCTTTTTAATAATCCACAGAAATACACAAACATTGTGGAAATCATCTAAAAGATAGTGAAGATTGCCTTACTTTTCTCACTGCTATTTCCTATGAAGTTTTCATTATTTTATTATTCATAATTGATATATTATTATTTTTTCGGTTACCTTACGTTATGTCTCATAAGAAGCACCTAATTTAAATATAAGAAATACTTACCTAAAGTAAAAAATGGTGGGTATGTTACCAATGGATTTGCAAGACAAAACCATACAACCTCTAATCATTTTGTTACGATATTATAAGTAACAAACAGTAAACACAAAATTATAGTCACAATTTAATAAACACTAATCACTACAATAAGAACGTTTTTATCAATCCAAAAAACTTCTGCAACCACAAAATATAGGTACTCACACAAAGCAAAACAATCGGCGCAAAGGGCACAAACCACAACGAAAATGACGAATGATGAGACGACGACGGTTGACGATACGGATAAAGTTTCATACGCGCCGCGCGCGCCCTTGCATCAAAAACCTTAGACAACCTAAGACCATTACGGCTCTCATAAAAGTATATTGTTTTGCCTAACTACACACTGATTTATCGGTGTGTAAGTAGGGAACACATTAAATTATTTCGTGGAATTTTGTTATTGCGCAGAATCGGCGGGGCCAACTCTGACAGTTATTTTCATACTGGGCTGGACATTTTTTGATCGAATGGGCATAGCATTGGGCTTCCATACACCTTTAAACTTCCTTGGGCCGCAACCATGTATACACTAGGGATTTTATCAGAAAATAAGGCCACTGCCTTTAAACTTGAAAGATCGCAATTTAATGGAAAAAAGGTGTAAAATAAATAAAAATATGGGGTTTTAAAATGTGTTTATAAAATATTGTGTGCCACTTTAGTTAGTGTAAAAACCAAGAATTGTGTACAAAAAAAGGGGAAATATAGTGAAAATGAGATTAGTTTGATTTTAAAAACTCCCGTATACCAAATTTTGTCAAAATCGGAAAGGAGGCAACTTTCGAGACAATCACCGCAACTTTCTTCCACCTCTAACAGTTTTCGAGATCTCAGCAAATGCATTATTAATTTTGGATACACTGTGTAACCCTAACGGATGTCACTTCTTTAGGAATTTCTATTTAATAAATTTAAAATAATCAAAAATATATCACTGGGATGGACCAATCTTTTACTCATTATTTCTTATTTACAAATCATACGGGAGAATGCGATACAAAAAAAATAACCTTCAGAAATGACGTCAGATGTACAATGTCATCAAACCAAAGTGGGTGTAGATATGTTGGGAAACACACCTTTCAAGGTGTATCCGTAAAATTGTAGTCCACGAAGTTTTAGATTTTCCTAAGAAAATATCAATTTTTTCTACGAGAAGTGTTTTTGCATAATATACAGGGGGATCGAATTTCTTGAGCGTCTTTCCATTATTAAAATTAAAAAAATATATACAGGGTGTTCGGCACATAAGTATATATACCCAAATATTTTGACCTGGGCTCTAAAATTTTTTTGTTAGAATTTTTTTTCAAATTTCCAATTTTCGAATTTCAAACTGAAATAACTTTTTGAAAAATCATGAAACTCACAACATTTTTATTGTATTTTAATCTAGACTAATACTAGAATTATACAAATTTATTAATTCAGGCCCATGACAGCTACAAAGAAAAATACGGGCCCCCAAACCACAAAAAGAGGTAAAAAATAATTCTAAGAAACAACTAGAAATGATCGAGTATTTCTAATTAATAAGCTGTAAAAGACTTTCGCGGCCATTGTCTAATGTTTCAATGGTTTCTGTCTGGTTGACTTGACGTTTCGCCAACACGAGCGGTTGACATCTTCAGAAGTTGCTTCCTGGTTGACAGTATGCGAACTACTGGGCTTTGTGAGGTCGTAGCTCGTATTTATACGAGCGATTTATACGATACGATTTTTTTTAATTTTTGACACACATTAACAGCATCCATGAAAATATACAGTTTACCATGGAAATCGAGGACAACAAGAAGCTATCGTTCCTTGATGTATTATTAACGCGTAAAAGAAGATCATTAGGCCACACGGTAAACAGAAAACCCACACACACAGATCGCTATCTACATAGGGACTCCAACCACCACCCATGTCAGAAGTATGGAGTCATTAAAACTGTAACAGAAAGGACAAGAAGAATTTACGAACCCGAGGCGCTAAACGCAGAATTACACATATTCATAATGCTTTTAAGGCAAATGGTTATTCAGAGCAGAAATCAAAAGATCAATGGAACCAACAAATACCAGATCTGTGGAGAACGAACAACTCCAGCCAGTGGCAAAAACATTACTGCCCTTTATTCCGGGGGTTACGGACAGGATTGGTCGATTGCTACGAAAGAAAAATGTAAAAACAATATTCAAACCAACGAGGAAAATCAAAGAATGCCTTCGATCGGCCAAAGACAAAAGAGATCCACTTTGGTCTTCAGGAATTTATCCAAGGAAGTTTAAAGGTGTATGGAAGCCCAATACTGTAGAACAAAATTGTCCAGGCGTGCAGGGCAGCGGGAATAGGGGAGTTGGCCCCGCGGAATTTGCGCAGTGGATAGTAGGTCAGGGCCGGATTTCCATAATTCTTTGTTACTATCTATAAAATTTACATCATCAAATGTCAAATTCCAACATTCACTTTTTTTTTATTTTTTGCACAAAATTGTTGGTTATTAAAGGATACTACTATAGAATATTTAAAATTTTTTTAATATTAGATTTTATATATCTGAAAATAGGGAAAGAATAGATCCAACTTTACCTTCTATTTAAATGGTCGATTTTTTGGGGTTTTGTATTTTTCCCAAAAAAAACTTTGTAAATAAATAAAAACACGATTTTTTAAAATAAATTTCAAACATTTATGATAGTATTATGTTTTTTCCCCTTTTGTATAAAAGAAGGGAAGATAGGAAAAGTTTTTTTTAAAAGGGTTTACATTAAAAATAAAAATTTTTTTTATAACTGTTTTTTTGGCAATTTTTCACTAATAACAAACATTCATGAGCGAATAACAGTGGAAAAAATGTTTGTAACCTTTGGCCCCATATCCATTTAACATATCCGTTAAAATTTTTGGTCGTATGTCGAGTTTAAAAAAATTGATAATGCAAGAAAGAAAAATCTAATTTATTTTTAAAAAATTTTGGTTTTGCTAAAGTTGCCCCTCTCCGATTTTGATAAATTTGGTATACAGGGGTTTTTGGGCCTGATTACAAATCTGAAAAAATTCTTTTTGGCAACGTTTCTTTCCCAGATTTCATCATCAAAGTTGAAAAATTTAAAATAACCTCATTTTCACTAATTCTCCCTTCTTTTTTTAAAATTTTATTTTTTCACTAAAATGGCACACGATATTTTTTAAACACCTTTTTTAAAAACCCTTTTATTTTTATTTATTTTACATCTTTTTTCCATTAAATTGCAACTTTTAAGTTCAAAAGGGAGCACCATATTTGCTTAAAAATAAAAGTGTAAAAAGGTGTAAAATAAACATAAAAAAAAATTTTTAAAAGGTGTTTGTGAAAAGCCTATGTTCAAAAATTTTGAAAAAAAAAAATGTGAAATAAAGGGTTTGTTTGATTTTCAATTTTGATGATGAATATTCGAAAACGAAAATTGCCTTTTTTTTAGATTTGTAATCAGCGCAAAAAAACCACCAAAAGTACTTCCTTTCATTCAATTAGAGGACCTGATATATTAAAATTTGCCTGGTCTGCCCAGTAATCAATAATTTTGATCCTTTAAAAGAGTGTACTAAATTATTAAATGAAATAAAAGTACCTAAATGTAAACCTTATTTTTTTTTTAATAATCCCCAAATCACAAACATTGTGGAAATCATCTAAAAGATAGTTAAGATTCCCCTTTCTTTTTTCACTAATATTTCCTATAAAATTTTCATTTTCTATTATTCATAATTCATATATTATTATTTATTCGGTTACCTAACGTTACGTCTTTTAAAAGCACCTAATTTAAATAAAAAAAAACTTACCTAAAGTTAAAAAGACGGGATGTTACCCTTGGAAAATTTCAAGAAAAACCTACAACCTCTAGTCATTTTGTTGATATTATAAGTAACAAACAATAAACACAAAATTATAGTCACAATTTAATAAACACTAATCACTAAAATAAAAAGGTTTTGATCAATCCAAAAACGGTACCCGGCTCTCAAAATTATAATGTGTTGGCTAACTTCACACTTATTTATCAGTGTGTAAATAGGCAACATTAAATTATTTTGTGGAATTTTGTTATTGCGCAGAATCGGCGGGGGCCCAAATCTGACAGTATTTTCATACTGGGCGGACTTTTTTGATCAAAAGGGCCATAGCATTGGGCTTCCATACACCTTTAAAATTCCTTGAATTTATCGCTTCCGTGCCCTGTGGAAGCGTGGATTAAAGAGCATAAAGCCAACTGTTGCTGGGGCAAAAACAAACCCCCGTAGCAAAACATCCCTTACAAGGACCATCGAATAAAGGAGACCCAAGTATGCGCCACATCGGCAACCCCTTTTTTTTTTTACTTTGTGGTTACCAGGAAATGAAAAAATTTTTAAAAACAAAAAAGTTAAAATACCTACTTAGTGCTATCTACGGGGGAAATTTAAATTTTAAATAAACAAAAAAAAAAA
>JAHBCN010021120.1:0-14347 GCA_019359885.1 Listronotus oregonensis | reverse complement strand
GTTGTAAACTTTTTTAAAATTGTTTCTTAATGATGGTTAGTTAGAAATCAATTTTTAAAAACCTAAAAATGAATAAAGAAAACTAAATTATTTTTTTTATCTAAAAAAAAAAACACTTATAATTGTATTAAAAAGAATCAAATTTTTTGCTTTTCCGATAATATTTATTAAGAAAAAAAAACAATTTTTTAAAACAAAAAAATTGAAAAAATTACATGAATAAATCCTTTTTTTCTCCTTTTGTACAAAAATTTTGGGTTTAAAAACCCAATTATTCTTTTTTTTTCGTCTTATTAAAAATATTTATATCCCCTTTTTATCTAGACAAGTTACTACAACTGACCACAACTAACCACAATAGGCAAATAATCCACTAAAATTATTTTTTTATATCCAAATCTTTTTCTTGGGAACAAAAAACAATAAGAGATAGACTTTAGGTTAGCCCAAATCAATTTTTTTTTAAAAAAGTTTCTTTTTTAGAAGAGAGTTAGTTTTAAATATCCTTCAAAATAAAAAAATTATTAAACAATTTTAAAATCTTAAAAAATTAATTAGGTATATTTTTTTAAATTTTAAAGTGGTATTCCAACAAATTACGAAATAAGATCAAAAAAAGGAAAAAATTAAACCCTTTTTTTTAATAAATTTTTAAGTTTTCTTGACCTAAATGAAAATGTTAAATTTTTCTAAAAAAGTATTAAGGATGAGAAGTTAAGATATATTCGAAATAGTCATCTCTCTTAATAATTTTAAGTATTAACAAAATCTTTTTTAAATTGGAAAAAATAATTAAAATTAAAAAAAATTACTTTTTAAAAATTTAAAGTCTTATCCTAAAATTTTGTGTTTTTAATTATTGATAAAAATAATAATTAACAAAAAATTCAAAAAAATTATAATTTTTATACAATGCAAGACTTGTCAGAAATTAAAATATAATAATAAATAGTGTTTAGTTATCCAAAATCAAAACTATTTTTATAAAATTGTTTACTTATTAATTGGTTAGTTATAGAAATCAATTCAAAAACTAATTATAATATCAAAGGATTGACTAAATTAATCTTTTAGTACTAAAGAAATTGGATTGAAAATACAAAATAATATTTATTTTTACAAAAAGAATCTAATTTTTGAATCTATTTTCATTATATTTATTAAGAAAATAAAAAAATTGTTTAAAACAAAAAAAAATTGCAAAAATTCATGAATAAAACCTTTTTTTCCCTTTTGTACAGAAATTTTTGGTTAAAATCAAATTATTCTTTATTTTCGTCTTATTAAAATATTTATATACCTTTTTATCTAGACAAGTTACTACAACTGACCACAACTAACCACAATAGGCAAATAATCCACTAAAATTATTATTTTATATTCAAATCTATTTCGTGGGAACAAAAAACAATAAGAGATAGACTTTAGGTTAGCCCAAATCAATTATTTTTTAAAAAGTTTTACTTTAGAAAGAGTTAGTTTTAAATATCCTTCATAATACAAAAATTATTAAACAATTCTTAAATCTTATAAATTAATTAGGTATACTTTTTAAAATTTACCGTAGTATCTCTAACAAATTACGAAATAAGATCAGAAAGGCAAAAATTAACTTTTTTAATAAATTTTTAAGTTTTCTTGACCTAAATGAAAAATGTTAGAATTTTTTCTAAAAATAGTAATTGGAAAGGGGGCATGAGAAGTTAAAAGATATATTCAAGGAAATAGTCAGTCTCTGCTTAATAATTTTAAGTTACTTAACCCAAAATGCTTTGTTTAAATTGAAAAAAATAATAAATTAAAAAAAATACTTATTTAAAAATTAAAGTCTTATCCTAGAATTTTTAGTGTTTTTATTACTTGCCCATATAAAAATTAGCAAACAATTCAAGAAAATTATAATTTTTAACAGCAAGTGACTTGTGAGAACAAAAAATAATAATAAATAGTGTTTAAGTTATCCAAAATCAAAATATTTTTCTAAAATTGTTTACTTTTAATGATGGTTAGTTAGAAATCAATTCTAAAAACCTAATAAATGAATAAAGGATACTAAATTAATCTTTTTATCTAAAAAATTGATTAAAATACTTATAATTTTATTAAAAGAATCTAATTTTGCTTTTCCGATTATATTTATTAAGAAAATAAAACAAATTGTTTAAAACAAAAAAAATTGCAAAAATTACATGAATAAAACCTTTTTTTCCCCTTTTGTACAGAAATTTTTGGTTAAAATCAAATTATTCTTTATTTTTCGTCTTATTAAAAATATTTATATACCTTTTTATCTAGACAAGTTACTACAACTGACCACAACTAACCACAATAGGCAAATAATCCACTAAAATTATTATTTTATATTCAAATCTATTTCGTGGGAACAAAAAACAATAAGAGATAGACTTTAGGTTAGCCCAAATCAATTATTTTTTAAAAAGTTTCACTTTAGAAGAGTTAGTTTTAAATATCCTTCATAATACAAAAATTATTAAACAATTCTTAAAATCTTATAAATTAATTAGGTATACTTTTTAAAATTTACCGTAGTATCTCTAACAAATTACGAAATAAGATCAGAAAGGCAAAAATTAACTTTTTTTAATAAATTTTTAAGTTTTCTTGACCTAAATGAAAAATGTTAAATTTTTTTCTAAAAATAGTAATTGGAAAGGGGCATGAGAAGTTAAAGATATATTCAAGGAAATAGTCAGTCTCTGCTTAATAATTTTAAGTTACTTAACCCAAAATGCTTTGTTTAAATTGAAAAAAATAATAAATTAAAAAAAAATTACTTATTTAAAAAATTAAAGTCTTATCCTAGAATTTTTAGTGTTTTTATTACTTGCCATATAAAAATTAGCAAACAATTCAAGAAAATTATAATTTTTTAACAGCAAGTGACTTGTGAGAACAAAAAATAATAATAAATAGTGTTTAAGTTATCCAAAATCAAAATATTTTTCTAAAATTGTTTACTTTTAATGATGGTTAGTTAGAAATCAATTCTAAAAACCTAATAAATGAATAAAGGATACTAAATTAATCTTTTTATTTAAAAAATTGATTAAAATACTTATAATTTTATTAAAAGAATCTAATTTTGCTTTTCGATTATATTTATTAAGAAAATAAAACAAATTGTTTAAAACAAAAAAAAATTGCAAAAATTACATGAATAAAACCTTTTTTCCCCTTTTGTACAGAAATTTTTGGTTAAAATCAAATTATTCTTTATTTTTCGTCTTATTAAAAATATTTATATACCTTTTTATCTAGACAAGTTACTACAACTGACCACAACTAACCACAATAGGCAAATAATCCACTAAAATTATTATTTTATATTCAAATCTATTTCGTGGGAACAAAAAACAATAAGAGATAGACTTTAGGTTAGCCCAAATCAATTATTTTTAAAAAGTTTCACTTTAGAAGAGGTTAGTTTTAAATATCCTTCATAATACAAAATTATTAAACAATTCTTAAAATCTTATAAATTAATTAGGTATACTTTTAAAATTTACCGTAGTATCTCTAACAAATTACGAAATAAGATCAGAAAGGCAAAAATTAACTTTTTTAAATAAATTTTTAAGTTTTCTTGACCTAAATGAAAAATGTTAGAATTTTTTCTAAAAATAGTAATTGGAAAGGGTGCATGAAAGTTAAAAGATATATTCAAGGAAATAGTCAGTCTCTGCTTAATAATTTTAAGTTACTTAACCCAAAATGCTTTGTTTAAATTGAAAAAATAATAAATTAAAAAAAAAAATACTTATTTAAAAATTAAAGTCTTATCCTAGAATTTTAGTGTTTTATTACTTGTCCATATAAAAATTAGCAAACAATTCAAGAAAATTATAATTTTTAACAGCAAGTGACTTGTGAGAACAAAAAATAATAATAAATAGTGTTTAAGTTATCCAAAATCAAAATATTTTTCTAAAATTGTTTACTTTTAATGATGGTTAGTTAGAAATCAATTCTAAAAACCTAATAAATGAATAAAGGATACTAAATTAATCTTTTTATCTAAAAATTGATTAAAATACTTATAATTTTATTAAAAGAATCTAATTTTTGCTTTTCCGATTATATTTATTAGAAAATAAAACAAATTGTTTAAAACAAAAAAAAATTGCAAAAATTACATGAATAAAACCTTTTTTTCCCTTTTGTACAGAAATTTTTGGTTAAAATCAAATTATTCTTTATTTTTCGTCTTATTAAAAATATTTATATACCTTTTTATCTAGACAAGTTACTACAACTGACCACAACTAACCACAATAGGCAAATAATCCACTAAAATTATTATTTTATATTCAAATCTATTTCGTGGGAACAAAAAACAATAAGAGATAGACTTTAGGTTAGCCCAAATCAATTATTTTTTAAAAAAGTTTCACTTTAGAGAGTTAGTTTTAAATATCCTTCATAATACAAAAATTATTAAACAATTCTTAAAATCTTATAAATTAATTAGGTATACTTTTTAAAATTTACCGTAGTATCTCTAACAAATTACGAAATAAGATCAGAAAGGCAAAAATTAACTTTTTTAATAAATTTTTAAGTTTTCTTGACCTAAATGAAAAATGTTAGAATTTTTCTAAAAATAGTAATTGGAAAGGGGCATGAGAAGTTAAAGATATATTCAAGGAAATAGTCAGTCTCTGCTTAATAATTTTAAGTTACTTAACCCAAAATGCTTTGTTTAAATTGAAAAAAATAATAAATTAAAAAAAATTACTTATTTAAAAATTAAAGTCTTATCCTAGAATTTTTAGTGTTTTTATTACTTGCCATATAAAAATTAGCAAACAATTCAAGAAAATTATAATTTTTAACAGCAAGTGACTTGTGAGAACAAAAAATAATAATAAATAGTGTTTAAGTTATCCAAAATCAAAATATTTTTCTAAAATTGTTTACTTTTAATGATGGTTAGTTAGAAATCAATTCTAAAAACCTAATAAATGAATAAAGGATACTAAATTAATCTTTTTATCTAAAAAATTGATTAAAATACTTATAATTTTATTAAAAGAATCTAATTTTGCTTTTCGATTATATTTATTAAGAAAATAAAACAAATTGTTTAAAACAAAAAAAATTGCAAAAATTACATGAATAAAACCTTTTTTTCCCCTTTTGTACAGAAATTTTTGGTTAAAATCAAATTATTCTTTATTTTTCGTCTTATTAAAAATATTTATATACCTTTTATCTAGACAAGTTACTACAACTGACCACAACTAACCACAATAGGCAAATAATCCACTAAAATTATTATTTTATATTCAAATCTATTTCGTGGGAACAAAAAACAATAAGAGATAGACTTTAGGTTAGCCCAAATCAATTATTTTTAAAAAGTTTCACTTTAGAAGAGTTAGTTTTAAATATCCTTCATAATACAAAAATTATTAAACAATTCTTAAAATCTTATAAATTAATTAGGTATACTTTTTAAAATTTACCGTAGTATCTCTAACAAATTACGAAATAAGATCAGAAAGGCAAAAATTAACTTTTTTTAATAAATTTTTAAGTTTTCTTGACCTAAATGAAAAATGTTAGAATTTTTTCTAAAATAGTAATTGGAAAGGGGCATGAGAAGTTAAAAGATATATTCAAGGAAATAGTCAGTCTCTGCTTAATAATTTTAAGTTACTTAACCCAAAATGCTTTGTTTAAATTGAAAAAAATAATAAATTAAAAAAAAATTACTTATTTAAAAAATTAAAGTCTTATCCTAGAATTTTTAGTGTTTTTATTACTTGCCCATATAAAAATTAGCAAACAATTCAAGAAAATTATAATTTTTAACAGCAAGTGACTTGTGAGAACAAAAAATAATAATAAATAGTGTTTAAGTTATCCAAAATCAAAATATTTTCTAAAATTGTTTACTTTTAATGATGGTTAGTTAGAAATCAATTCTAAAACCTAATAAATGAATAAAGGATACTAAATTAATCTTTTTATCTAAAAAAATTGATTAAAATACTTATAATTTTATTAAAAGAATCTAATTTTTGCTTTTCCGATTATATTTATTAAGAAAATAAAACAAATTGTTTAAAACAAAAAAATTGCAAAAATTACATGAATAAAACCTTTTTTCCCCTTTTGTACAGAAATTTTGGTTAAAATCAAATTATTCTTTATTTTTCGTCTTATTAAAAATATTTATATACCTTTTATCTAGACAAGTTACTACAACTGACCACAACTAACCACAATAGGCAAATAATCCACTAAAATTATTATTTTATATTCAAATCTATTTCGTGGGAACAAAAAACAATAAGAGATAGACTTTAGGTTAGCCAAATCAATTATTTTTAAAAAGTTTCACTTTAGAGAGAGTTAGTTTTAAATATCCTTCATAATACAAAATTATTAAACAATTCTTAAAATCTTATAAATTAATTAGGTATACTTTTTAAAATTTACCGTAGTATCTCTAACAAATTACGAAATAAGATCAGAAAGGCAAAAATTAACTTTTTTAATAAATTTTAAGTTTTCTTGACCTAAATGAAAAATGTTAGAATTTTTTCTAAAAATAGTAATTGGAAAGGGGCATGAGAGTTAAAAGATATATTCAAGAAATAGTCAGTCTCTGCTTAATAATTTTAAGTTACTAACCAAAATGCTTTGTTTAAATTGAAAAAATAATAAATTAAAAAAATACTTATTTAAAAATTAAAGTCTTATCCTAGAATTTTAGTGTTTTTATTACTTGCCATATAAAAATTAGCAAACAATTCAAGAAAATTATAATTTTTAACAGCAAGTGACTTGTGAGACAAAAATAATAATAAATAGTGTTTAAGTTATCCAAAATCAAAATATTTTTCTAAAATTGTTTACTTTTAATGATGGTTAGTTAGAAATCAATTCTAAAAACCTAATAAATGAATAAAAGATACTAAATTATTCTTTTTATCTAAAAAATTGATTAAAATACTTATAATTTTATTAAAAAGAATCTAATTTTGCTTTTCCGATTATATTTATTAAGAAAATAAAACAAATTGTTTAAAACAAAAAAGAATTGCAAAAATTACATGAATAAAACCTTTTTTTCCCCTTTTGTACAGAAATTTTTGGTTAAAATCAAATTATTCTTTATTTTCGTCTTATTAAAAATATTTATATACCTTTTTATCTAGACAAGTTACTACAACTGACCACAACTAACCACAATAGGCAAATAATCCACTAAAATTATTATTTTATATTCAAATCTATTTCGTGGGAACAAAAAACAATAAGAGATAGACTTTAGGTTAGCCCAAATCAATTATTTTTTAAAAAGTTTCACTTTAGAAGAGAGTTAGTTTTAAATATCCTTCATAATACAAAAATTATTAAACAATTCTTAAAATCTTATA
This sequence comes from Listronotus oregonensis, assembly GCA_019359885.1. NCBI lineage: Eukaryota > Metazoa > Arthropoda > Insecta > Coleoptera > Curculionidae > Listronotus > Listronotus oregonensis. Next base: position 6,938 of record JAHBCN010021120.1, on the reverse strand, counting down.
AATTAATTAGGTATACTTTTTAAAATTTACCGTATTATCTCTAACAAATTACGAAATAAGATCAGAAAGGCAAAAATTAACTTTTTTTAATAAATTTTTAAGTTTTCTTGACCTAAATGAAAAATGTTAGAATTTTTCTAAAAATAGTAATTGGAAAGGGGAATGAGAAGTTAAAAGATATATTCAAGGAAATAGTCAGTCTCTGCTTAATAATTTTAAGTTACTTAACTAAAATGCTTTGTTTAAATTGAAAAAAATAATAAATTAAAAAAAATTACTTATTTAAAAAATTAAAGTCTTATCTAATTTTTAGTGTTTTTTACTTTATATAAAAATTAGCAAACAATTCAAGAAAATTATAATTTTTAACAGCAAGTGACTTGTGAGAACAAAAAAATAATAAATAGTGTTTAAGTTATCCAAAATCAAAATATTTTTCTAAAATTGTTTACTTTTAATGATGGTTAGTTAGAAATCAATTCTAAAAACCTAATAAATGAATAAAGGATACTAAATTAATCTTTTATCTAAAAAATTGATTAAAATACTTATAATTTTATTAAAAAGAATCTAATTTTGCTTTTCCGATTATATTTATTAAGAAAATAAAACAAATTGTTTAAAACAAAAAAAATTGCAAAATTACATGAATAAAACCTTTTAACAATAGAGATAGACTTTAGGTTAGCCCAAATCAATTATTTTAAAAAGTTATTAGAAAGTTAGTTAAATATCTTCATAATACAAAATTATTAACAATTCTTAAATCTTATAAATTAATTAGGTATCTTTAAATTTACCGTAGTATCTCTAACAAATTAGAAATAAGATAGAAGAAAAATTACTTTTAATAAATTTAAGTTCTTGACCTAATGAAATGTTAAATTTTTAAAATAGTATGGAAAGGATGGAGTTAAGTATATTCAGGAAATGTAGTCTCTGTTAATAATTTTAAGTTACTTAACAAATGCTTTGTTTAATGAAAATAATAAATAAAAAATTACTTATTTAAAATTAAATCTTATCTAGAATTTATGTTTATTACTATATAAATTAGAAACAATTCAAAAATTATAATTTAACAGCAAGTGACTTGTGAGAACAAAAAAAATAAATATGTTTAAGTTATCCAAAATCAAATATTTTAAAATTGTTTACTTTTAATATGGTTAGTTAAAATCAATTTAAAAACTAATAAATGAATAAAGGATACTAAATTAATCTTTTTATCTAAAAATTGATTAAAATACTTAATTTTATTAAAGAATCTAATTTTGCTTTTCCGATTATATTTATTAAAAATAAACAAATTTTTAACAACAAAAAAAAGCAAAAATACCATGAATAAAACTTTTTTCCTTTTATATCAAATTTTTGGTTAAAAATAAATTATTCTTTATTTTTCGCTTATTAAAAATATTTTTAATACTTTTATCTAGACAGAGTTACTACATTACCAACTAACTACAATAGGCAAATAATCATCTAAAATTATTAATTTATATCAAATCTATTGTGGAACTTAAAACAATAGAATAGACTTTAGGTTAGCCCAAATCAATTATTTTTAAAAAAAGTTTCACTTTAGAAGAGATTAGTTTTAAATATCCTTATATAAAAAATTATTAAACAATTCTTAAAATTATAATTAATTAGGTATACTTTTTAAAATTTCAGTAGTATCTCTAACAAATAGAAATAAGATTCAGAAAGGCAAAAATCTAACTTTTTAATAAATTTTAAATTTACTTGACCTAAATGAAAAATGTTAGATTTTTTCTAAAAATAGTAATTGGAAAGTGTGCATGAAAGTTAAAGATATATTCAAGGAAATAGTCAGTCTCTGCTAATAATTTTAAGTTCTTAACCAAAATGCTTTGTTAAATTGAAAAAATAATAAATTAAAAAAATTACTTATTTAAAAATAAAGTCTTTCTAGAATTTTTAGTGTTTTTATTACTTGTCATATAAAATTAGAAACAATTCAGAAAATTATAATTTTTTAACATAAGATGATTGTGAGAACTAAAATAATAATAAATAGTGTTTATTATCCAAATCAAAATATTTTCTAAAATTGTTTACTTTTAATGATGGTTAGTTAGAAATCAATTTAAAACCTAATAAATAATAAAGGATACTAAATTAATCTTTTTATCTAAAAAATTGATTAAAATACTTATAATTTTATTAAAAGAATCTAATTTTTGCTTTTCCGATTATATTTATTAAAAAATAAAACAAATTATTTAAAACAAAAAAAATTGCAAAAATTACATGAATAAAACCTTTTTTCCTTTTGTACAGAAATTTTTGGTTAAAATAAAAAAAAATTCTTTATTTTCGTTTATTAAAAATATTTTATACCATTTTATTAGACAAGTTTACAATTAACATACCTAAATAAGAAATTATCACAATTATTTTAATTCAAATTATTTTGGAACAAAAATAATAGAATGACTTTAGTTCAACAATATTAAAAAGTTTATTAAAAATTTATTTTAAATTTTCATTATTATACAAATAAAAAATTTTTAAATTCTAAAATTAGTAATTTAAAATTTCATAGATTTAAAAATTCAGAAATAAGTCAGAAGCAAATTAATTTTTAATAAATTTTAAGTTCTTGACTAAATGAAAAATGTTAAATTTTTAAAAATAGTAATTGGAAAGGATAATTAAAAGATATATTCAGAAATAGATCTCTTAATAATTTTAAGTTACTTAACTAAAATGTTTGTATTAAATTGAAAAATAATAAATTAAAAAAAATTACTTATTTAAAATTAATCTTATTAAATTTTTAGTGTTTTTAGACCATAAAATTAGCAAACAATTTAAGAAAATTATAATTTTTAAAACAAGTGACTTGTAAGAACAAAATATAATAAAAATATGTTTAGTTACCAAAATCAAAATATTTTTCTAAAATTTTACTTTAATGATGTTAGTTAAATAATTCTAAATCCTAATAAATGATAAAGATATTAATTAATTTTTATCTAAAAAAATTATTAAAATACTTATAATTTTATTAAAAAAATCTAATTTGCTTTTCCATTATATTTATTAAAAAATAAAAAAATGTTTAAAACAAAAAATTCCATTAAAAATTTGAATAAAATTTTTCCCTTTTTGTACGAATTTTGGTTAAAATCAAATTATTCTTTATTTTTCGTCTTATTAAAAATATTTATATACCTTTTATCTAGACAAGTTACTACAATGACCACAACTATTCATATAGGCAAATAATCACTAAAATTATTATTTTATATTAAATCTATTTCTGGACAAAAACAATAAGATAACTTTAAAGTTTATTAAATCAATTATTTTAAAAGTTTCATTTAGAAAGAGTTAGTTAAATATCCTTCTATCAAAAATTATTAATAATTCTTAAAATCTTAAAATTAATTAGGTATACTTTTTAAAATTTACCGTAGTATCTCTAACAAATTACGAAATAAATCAGAAGGCAAAAATTAACTTTTTTAATAAATTTTAATTTTCTGACCTAAATGAAAATGTTAAATTTTTTTTAAAATAGTAATTGGAAAGGGAATGAAAGTTAAAAGATATATTCAAGAAATAGTCAGTCTCTGCTTAAAATTTTAGTTAACTTAAACAAAATACCTTTTATCTAGACAAGTTACTACAACTGACCACAACTAACCACAATAGGCAAATAATCACTAAAATTATTATTTTATATTCAAATCTATTTCGTGGGAACAAAAAACATAAGAGATAGACTTAGTTAGCCCAAATCAATTATTTTTAAAAAGTTTACTTTAGAAGAGTTAGTTTTAAATATCCTTAATACAAAATTATTAAACAATTCTTAAAATCTTATAAATTAATTAGGTATACTTTTTAAAATTTACCTAGTATCTCTAACAAATTACGAAATAAGATCAGAAAGGCAAAAATTAACTTTTTTTAATAAATTTTTAAGTTTTCTTGACCTAAATGAAAAATGTTAAATTTTTTCTAAAAATAGTAATTGGAAAGGGGATGAGAAGTTAAAAAGATATATTCAAGGAAATAGTCAGTCTCTGCTTAATAATTTTAAGTTACTTAACACAAAATGCTTTGTTTAAATTGAAAAGAATAATACATTAAAAAAATTACTTATTTAAAAAATTAAAGTCTTATCCTAGAATTTTTAGTGTTTTTATTACTTGTCCATATAAAAATTAGCAAACAATCAAGAAAATTATATTTTTTAACAGCAAGTGACTTGTGAGAACAAAATAATAATAAATAGTGTTTAAGTTATCCAAAATCAAAATATTTTTCTAAAATTGTTTACTTTTAATGATGGTTAGTTAGAAATCAATTCTAAAACCTAATAAATGAATAAAGGATACTAAATTAATCTTTTATCTAAAAAATTGGTTAAAAATACTTATAATTTTATTAAAAGAATCTAATTTTTGCTTTTCCGATTATATTTATTAAGAAAATAAAACAAATTGTTTAAAAGAAAAAAATTCATAAATTACATGAATAAAACCTTTTTTTTCCCCTTTGTACAGAAATTTTTGGTTAAAATCAAATTATACTTTATTTTTCGTCTTATTAGAAATATTTATATACCTTTTATCTAGACAAGTTACTACAACTGACCACAACTAACCACAATAGGCAAAAATCCACTAAAATTATTATTTTATATTCAAATCTATTTCGTGGGAACAAAAAACAATAAGAGATAGACTTTAGGTTAGCCCAAATCAATTATTTTATAAAAAAGTTTCACTTTGAAGAGAGTTAATTTTAAATATCCTTCATAATACAAAAACTTATTAAACAATTCTTAAAATCTTATAAATTAATTAGGTATACTTTTAAAATTTACCGTAGTATCTCTAATAAATTACGAAATAAGATCAGAAAGGCAAAAATTAACTTTTTAAATAAATTTTTAAGTTTTCTTGACCTAAATGAAAATGTTAAATTTTTTTTCTAAAAATAGTAATTGGAAAGGGTGCATGAGAAGTTAAAAGATATATTCAAGGAAATAGTCAGTCTCTGCTTAATAATGTTAAGTTACTTAACCCAAAATGCTTTGTTTAAATTGAAAAGAATAATAAATTAAAAAAAAAATACTTATTTAAAAAATTAAAGTCTTATCCTAGAATTTTTAGTGTTTTTATTACTTGTCCATATAAAAATTAGCAAACAATTCAAGAAAATTATAATTTTTAACAGCAAGTGACTTGTGAGAACAAAAAATAATAATAAATAGTGTTTAAGTTATCCAAAATCAAAATATTTTTCTAAAATTGTTTACTTTTAATGATGGTTAGTTAGAAATCAATTCTAAAAACCTAATAAAGAATAAAGGATACTAAATTAATCTTTTTATCTAAAAAAATTGATTAAAATACTTATAATTTTATTAAAAAGAATCTAATTTTTGCTTTTCCGATTATATTTATTAAGAAAATAAAACAAATTGTTTAAAACAAAAAAAATTGCAAAAATTACATGAATAAAACCTTTTTTTTTCCCTTTTGTGCAGAAATTTTTGGTCAAAATCAAATTATTCTTTATTTTTCGTCTTATTAAAAATATACCTTTTTATCTAGACAAGTTACTACAACTGACCACAACTAACCACAATAGGCAAATAATCCACTAAAATTATTATTTTATATTCAAATCTATTTCGTGGGAACAAAAAACAATAAGAGATAGACTTTTAGGTTAGCCCAAATCAATTATTTTTTAAAAAGTTTCACTTTAGAAGAGAGTTAGTTTTAAATATCCTTCTATAATACAAAAATTATTAAACAATTCTTAAAATCTTATAAATTAATTAGGTATACTTTTTAAAATTTACCGTAGTATCTCTAACAAATTACGAAATAAGATCAGAATGGCAAAATTAACTTTTTTAATAAATTTTTAAGTTTTCTTGACTCAAATGAAAATGTTAGAATTTTTTTTTTTAAAAATCAAAAATATTTTTCTAAAATTGTTTACTTTTAATGATGGTTAGTTAGAAATCAATTCTAAAACCTAATAAATGAATAAAGGATACTAAATTAATCTTTTATCTAGAAAAATTGATTGAAATACTTATAATTTTATTTAAAATGAATCTAATTTTTGCTTTTCGATTATATTTATTAAGAAAATAAAACAAATTGTTTAATCAAAAAAAAAAAATTGCAAAATTACATGAATAAAACCTTTTTTTCCCCTTTTTGTACAGAAATTTTGGTTAAAATCAAATTATTCTTTATTTTTCGTCTTATTAAAAATTTATATACCTTTTTTATCTAGACAAGTTACTACAACTGACCACAACTAACCACAATAGGCAAATAATCCACTAAAATTATTATTTTATATTCAAATCTATTTCGTGGGAACAAAAAACAATAAGAGATAGACTTTAGGATAGCCCAAATCAATTATTTTTTAAGAAAGTTTCACTTTAGAAGAGAGTTAGTTTTAAATATCCTTCATAATACAAAAATTATTAAACAATTCTTAAAATCTTATAAATTAATTAGGTATACTTTTTAAAATTTACCGTAGTATCTCTAACAAATTACGAAATAAGATCAGAAAGGCAGAAATTAACTTTTTTTTAATAAATTTTTAAGTTTTCTTGACCTAAATGAAAAATGTTAAAATTTTTTTTCTAAAAATAGAAATTTGGGAAAGGGGGCATGAGAAGTTAAAAGATATATTCAAGGAAATAGTCAGTCTCTCAATAATTTTAAGTTACTTAACCCAAAAATGTTTTGTTTAAATTGAAAAATAATAAATTAAAAAAATACTTATTTAAAAATTAAAGTCTTATCCTAAAATTTTTTTGTTTTTATTACTTGCCCATATAAAAATTTAGCAAACAATTCAAGAAAATTATAATTTTAACAGCAAGTGACTTGTGAGAACAAAAAAAAATAATAAAT
>JAHBCN010021119.1:0-14394 GCA_019359885.1 Listronotus oregonensis | reverse complement strand
ACTTTACGGACACCCACAATATGCAACTAAAAATAAAATAATGAAGCTAATAATTTGTTTTTTTATTTAAAATAAAAAATAGAACATATAAGTGACATAAAAATATCCACAAAATAGAAAAAAAAATCTAAAAATAATGAAACACAAGTCATAAACTCTATTACAAAACACAGGTAAAATGTTTTCTAGAAATTTTTCTTATAATTATACAGGGTGTTTGAGCGATAATTTTAAAATCTTTAACAGCAGTTGGATCTTGCAAAAAAAGTCTCTATAAACATAAGTTCGGATATGCATCGTTTCGAAATTAGAAATACGCAGGGTCCTAAAGTTAAAAAGAAGCTTTTATTGTACATAATTTTTTAAAACAATTATTTTGATAAAACAACTTAAAATACAACTTTTTTTATTTAAGTTTTTTCGAGAGACAAATTAAAACTTTTCAAAAGGGTATAAAAAAGAATCGGTTTTAATTTTTTCTTGAAAGCAAAGCAAAATTAAAAAAAAATCAGGAGACAAAATAGCAGTATTTTAAGTTGTTTTATCTGGGGTAATACCACGAGTGCTTAAAAATTACTGAACATTTTTACGATAGCGTGTTTTCTTATAATTTCACGAATCTGAGGGACGAGTGAAATTTTTAAAGAATACACACATGAGTAAAAAAATATTTGGTTAATTTTAAAGCACGAGCGGTTTTAGGGGAATATTTCACGAATCAAAAACGTAGATAAAGTTTATTAACTTAAAATTAAATATTAATTTAACAAACCGTCATTATTATTTAAAAATTTCGTATTGTCAATTTGACAGTAAGTGGAAAAATCACGTTGTCTAGACGACGTGGAATTTCCGCTGTAATTTTTCCATAATACCACTTCCTTATGGGAAAATATGTACATGAGTAAAATATTCAAAATAATTAAAAAATTATAAAACCACAGGGTGATATACTTTTTAAAGCAATTAATTTTAGTTTTTTTTAACACCCTGTATTTTTGAAACGATGCATTTCTTGACCTATGTTTATAGAAACTTATTTTTGCAAGATCCAACTGCTGTCGAAGTTTGTAACACTAAATCTTAAACAACCTGTATAATTCTTAAGAACTAGAAATATATTGTTAGTTTTAGTCATTAAAATTTTTCGAGATGTCTCGTCTCGTCTCGACCTTGTCTCGAAGGATTTTATCTCGTCTCGTCTCGTCTCGAAATTCGAGTCAAAATGCTCTCGAGACGAGACAAAATGGCTTCGAGACGAGACGAGACGAGACGTCTCGTATCTCGTGTCTCGCGGCAACCCTAGCTAAAACTGTAACGGTCATCATGTTCAACAATTTCCGTCAATGCAGGATCGACAGTGTCTTCTAACAATTGCAAGTACATTTGTCCTGTTAGATTTCCTGGTAAAAAAAGGACCAACAACACAATCGCCATAAATTCCAGCCCAGACATTTAATTTCTTAGGATGTTGAGTGTGAACTTCATGGAATAAGTGCGGGTTTTCGTCAGACCAATACCGACAATTATGACGATTAACAGTCCCGTTCACAAAACAAATGTTGAACAACAAGTTCGGGTTATTTATTATCCGTTCACTAATTATCTCGCAAAATTCTACACGTCTATCAAAGTCATCTTCATTTAATTCTTGCACAAGATGGTTTTTATAGAGGTAGAATTTATGGGATTTTAACATGCTTCGAATGCTCATACGGCATATGCCAGAAACTGTAGGCAAAGAATATAAACCTCAATAAGAAGCGACAATATTCGAAGTCCCAAAATTTTTAGGAGGGGGCAAAGCTGTTTAACTGTCAACCCGCTGCCGGCAGCTATTAGTCCGGGATTTCATGTTTCGTTTAGTGCTTTGTTGAGTTTTATGTGTTGTTTCATTCGTTTCTTTCAGTTTTGTGGATATCTTTAAAAAACAAAGCACTAAATGTACATAGTAATTGTGATACTTGTAAAAATTATAGATCACAATGCGAATCTTTGGATGTTAATTCTTTGTTAATGTACAGTGTGGATCAGCCAAATGGAATAAATTCAATATTAAATAAATAGGGGCTTATTCGAAAAAATGCTCGGACATATCGATTGGTATTTTTAATTGCGCATTTTTTTCAACTTAAACTGTTAATACAGGGTGTGTCATGTGACGGTGGTCAGTATCAACTTTCTTAATTTAAATGCAACACCCTGTATATTATTCAATTTTTGGTTTTTTCAAAGCATTCTAGACATATTTTATGTACAATATCCCATACCTATCTTCAACTGTTTAGTAAATATTAAGCGTTTTCAGGTTTATTCCATCTATTGCCTTTACATCTTTGCCACTTTCGTGAGGGTTACTTTTTGTGCATATACCTACTAGAGGCAGCCGAGTTACATCCTGTATAATTACCTTATAAGCATTAATTATCACTCCTAGAAATAGACATAAGAAAGGTTATAAATATAGCTAGAAAATATATTTTTAGGATGACTTCTGTTAGTTAAGCTTAAACTGTTGTAACTTTAGTATTCGTTCTCGTTCCTCTCAAAAAAATAAATTTGTTACAATTTTCGAGTTTAGTGAAAAATAAAAAGTGTTTTTCTCAAGAAAAACTGTTTTTTAAAAACATCATTCCTTCGGCCCGCATTGTAACTGCCGTGCCGCTCGGTTGTGCGGACAAGCGTGCGAGAGAATAAGAAGAATAGCTGTATAACATTTCTCTCGCGCCTTGTGCTGATGAATTAGCGGAAGGGGTGTATACACTGCCGACAAATTAAGAGAGAGAAAGAAAGAGAGGGAGAGAGGTTATACACCTATTCTTGCTTCTCTCTCGCACGCTTGTTCCCAAGGCTGCCTATAGTAGGTATATGCACAAAAAGTAACTTTCAAGTAAGTGGCAAGCATGCAAGCACAATACATCTAATATTTCCAAAATAGTTAAAAATAGGTATAAGACATTGTACATGAAGAATCCAAAAATTGACTAATATACAGGGCGTTGCATTTAAATTAGGGAAGTTAGTGTTGGGACTATTACATGTATAAAAAGTATTTACAGAAAAAAAAAGTGCAACCAAAAATACCGATACAAGTGTCCGAGTTTTTCGAACACGCCCCCGTTTATTTATTATTGAATTTATTCCATTTGGCTGATATACACTGTATTATAAAGCTTACGACACTACAAAAACATTCATGGAGCGTTGCAGCACCCTCCCGATTTGTTTATTAAATATGTTTATAATTTGGAACATTCTTTTAAAACTAAGTTTAAAGATATTTGTATAAAACGGAAGTTTCACATAAATTCTTAGATGAAATGAAATGAATAAAATTTACCCATGCCTGCAATGATTTTCCAAAATGTACATTATAAAATAATTTATTAGGCTTAAAATATTTTATACGATCAAATATACCAATCGTGATCTAAAGTACCAGTCAAAAGATAAGAAAACTAAAAATTATATCACTCATATAATCAATTTATAGTCACGGTAACAAGTCGATGTAACTTTCAGATTTTGTCATTTTGATAAACTGTTTGCCTATTTTTTTTTAAAAGTCATCTATTATACATTTAGCCTTTAAAAAACTAAAATTGTTTATTTTAGTGATGTTTCGAGCCACCTTGATTATCAAGTTCTTCCACTCTATTCTTTCCAAAATATCTACTGAGATTTTTTCCAAATTATAAACCTACTTTCAAATTTAATTAATTTAATGGGGAACCCTCTTTTTATTAAAGCATGCTGTAGATTGTATATTAATATATTCTTACTAAGAAATTTTGTTGTTGTTACCAAAATAGGAAATGCTAAATAATATGTTTATGTAATAAAAAAATTAAAGTACATTGTACTGTTTTTTTTACAGTTAAAATGAAAGGATATACATTTATAGTAAAGGTAAGTATTAAGGTGTATAGGTACCGTTTTACAAAAAAAAACATCCCTTCACCGAATTTTTGACCCCAGAAACCCATAGAATCACATACCCTAAAACTTTTTCTCTTTTTCTTTGAAATGGGAGATGTACATCAAGAGTAATTAGCGGAAGCAAAAAACTGTATACTATTCGTTTTTTTCCAAATGTTATACAGTCAAATTAGTTAGACGTAAAATGGATTACAAATTTAATTCTGCATAGGTACTCGAAGACCTCAAAAACCATATATTAACACTTACCCACTTATTGTTTTATTACAATTTTAAAATAACGATTTCTTATAATTATTTTACATCTGTTCACACAAAATTACATAATATTAATTTTTTTAAGAAAAATTGCAACATTTAATCCCCTGTAAACATCGCTTTGCCCAAAACTAATTTTTCTCAAAAATAATCTAATCTTTTTGAGAATAACCAACCCTAAAAGACTGCAAAAAAACTCCTTGAAAGGGACGATTTTCAGGACTGCAATGTATAGTTATACATATAAATTTTTTTCCCGTGTAAAACTGAATTTTACCGTTGATATTTCTCTTAGTGTACCCCCAAGCTGTTTAAGTGTCATTCCGTAAACGTGACGTCAGAAATTTGTTTCCCATATAACCAATGCTATTGGGAACTTATGTCGCTTCTTATTGAGGTTTATATTCTTTGCTGTAGGTAATTGCTTGGTACTTAACGTTGGATCGATATTAACGTGGCCTAAAACAGCAATTTATATTGCTTCGTTTCCCACTATTCGATAAGGAGCGATTCGTTTTCGATTTGCCACAGATCATGTCTCCCTAAACTTGGCTACTAGTTCAATAACGTATTTCCGGTTGACATGCTTATCTGAATTTAGTTCATTAAATAACTGTGCTGTACTATTAGTGCACTTATAGTCTGTCTCAAATTATACCGTGTTAGCTCTTGCCTTCATTTATGGATTATACCTGCCGACAGCAATAAAACTGCGGATCGGTAGGTATTAAAGGACAGAACATTAGGGACGGACTTTAATAATATAAAAATTTATAATGTATTGTTTATTTAGATAAGTATAAACTTAAAATTACATTAAGAAATTAAATATATGCAAAGTTTTAATAAATTTATAACTGCATTATCTATACATAATTACATTTTTAATCTAAATATTTGAATCTAATTCTGTTTCACTATCAGAGTCATCATTAAGATTAATTACAGTAGGATTTATGTTGTTTTGCATAGAAACGTAAGGGTCCTCAATTTTTATAATGTGCTGTAGTGAATTTTTCCAGCTCTCAACTGGTATGTTAGTAATTACATTTTTATCGAATTTATAACACTGGGATTTAAAGTAGGTGTAACATTTTTTGCTCTGATCCATGATTTTACTTGGCTCCACAAATGCTCTATGGGGTTAAACCAAGGAAGTTTAAAGGTGTATGGAAGCCCAATACTGTAGAACAAAATTGTCCAGGCGTGCAGGGCAGCGGGAATCGGGGGATTGGCCCCGCGGAGTTTGCGCAATGAATAGTAGGTCAGAGCCGGACTTTCATAATTCTTTGTTACTATCTATAAAGTTGACATCATCAAATGTCAAATTCATTATTTTTTGCACAAAATTGTTGGTTATTAAACGATACTACCATAGAATATTTAAAATTATTGTGTAATATTAGATTTTATATCATCTGATATAATATGGAAAGAATAGATGGCGCCACTTTGCAACCTTCTATTTAAATGGTCGATATTTTTGGGAGTTTTGTATTTTTACCAAAAATCTTTGTAAATAAATAAAAACACAATTTTTTTAAAATAAATTTCAAACATTGTATGATAGTTTCATGTACTTATCATCAATTTTGTGATAAAAGAAGGGCAAGATAGTGTAAATGAGTTTAATCTAATCCTAAGATTCTGGTTGTACATTAAAAAGTGAAAATTTTTATAACTGCTTTTAGGCATATACTTTTCATTAATAACAAACATTCATGAGACAGAATAACAGTGGTTAAAAATGTTTAGTAACCTTTGGTACCTGAGTATCCATTGTAACAGTATCGTTAAATATATGTGTGTACAGAATGTCGAGCTTAAAAAGTTGATAATGCAAGATTAAGAAACCAAAAATCTAATTTATTTTTAAACAAATGGTATTGTCTCGATAGTTGCCTCCTCTCCGATTTTGATCAAATTTGGTATACAGGGGTTTTTTGGGACGCTGATTACAAATCTGAAAATATCTTTTCGGCAACGTTTCGTTTCGAGATCTTCATCATCAAACTTGAAAATTAAACTAACCTCATTTTCACTATATTCTCCCTTCTTTTTGTACACAATTCTTGATTTTTACACTAAAGTGGCACACAATATTTTATAAACACCTTTTAAAACCTTGTATTTTTATTTATTTTACATCTTTTTTCCATTAAATTGCGAACTTTTAAGTTCAAAGGCAGCAGCCATATTTGCTCAAAAAATAAAAGTGTAAAATAAACATAAAAACAAGTTTTTAAAAGGTGTTTGTGAAATATTGTGTGCCAATTTAGTGTAAAAATCAAAATTTGTGCAAAAGAAGGAGGAATAGTGTAAATAAGGTTAGTTTGATTTTCAATTTTGATGATGAATACCTCGAAAACGAAATTGCAGATTTTTTTCAGATTCGTAATCAGCGCCCAAAACCCCTGTATACCAAATTTGGTCAAAATCGGAGAGGCCACTTTCGAGACAATTACCAAACAAATACAGAAAAAGCAAAAGGAACTTTAACAAAATTGTACTTCCTTTCATTCAATTAGAGGGACCTGTATATATTAAAATTTGCCTGGTCTGCCCAGTAATCAATAATTTTGATCCTTTAAAAGAGTGTACTAAATTATTAAATGAAATAAAAGTATCTAAATGTAAACCTTTTTCTTTTTAATAATCCACAGAAATACACAAACATTGTGGAAATCATCTAAAAGATAGTTAGATTCTTATTTTCACTAATATTTCCTATGAAATTTTTATTTTCTATTATTCATAATTGATATATTATTATTTATTCGGTTACCTAACGTTACGTCTTATAAGAAGCACCTAATTTAAATATAAAAAATACTTACCTAAAGTTAAAAAGACGGGTATGTTACCCTTGGATTTGCAAGACAAAACTATACAACCTCTCGTAATTTTGTTACGATATTATAAGTAACAAACAATAACCACAAAATTATAGTCACAATTTAATAAACACTAATCACTAAAATAAGAAGGTTTTTATCAATCCAAAAACGGTACTCCGGCTCTCATAAAGTATAATGTGTTGGGCTAACTTCACACTGATTTATCAGTGTGTAAGTAGCAACACATTAAATTATTTCGTGGACTTTTGTTATTGCGCAGAATCGGCGGGGCCAACTCTGACAGTTATTTTCATACTGGGGTGGACATTTTTGATCGAATGGGCCATAGCATTGGGCTTCCATACACCTTTAAACTTCCTTGGGTTAAACATACAGTGATAAGGAGGAAGCCGTAAGACAGTATGCCCAGCCTGTTCAGCCAAATTATCACATACATATTGTTTTTTAATTGCATATGAATTTAGGTCTTTCAAAAGTTGTGTTTTTTTGTAACTGAATTCAAAATATATATTATTTTCTAACAAATATTTCTGGATTTTAGTTTTTGAACTTGATGAAGCTGGTGCACTGTTGTTTGGAATATTTTTTAAAAGATAAATTTGAATCCAGTTATTTAAATCCCATTTTACAAACAACTCTATGGAGGGTGGCACGGCTAATATTTATATTAGTTTCGTCTTCGTCTAGCTTCTTTTTCAGTTTATCCAAGGTAGGAATAACTCCGCTTTCATAAGCATATATTTTTTGGAAATGAAAATACATGTATTAAATTCACATCTATGAGAAAATATTTATTTTTATGCGACATTCGTTCTTTTCAAGACTAACTAAAATTTCGGTTTGCTTGAAATACGGTTAAAACTATCATGAAATAATATTTTCTCATAAGCTTGGAATTTAATACAAAGTGTATTTTCATTTTCCGTTAAATTATATGGAATTCCACGAGATCGGCAAAGTCAGTTCAATATATTTTCCTTCTTATTAGGTCCTGATCACTATTGTCTATACGGTAGATTGAAATTACAGTTTTGTAGTTTTCTTTTGTTCAATTCTTCACTAATAATAATAATATCCCTTATCGATGATATTGGAGTTTTTGTAAGTAGACAGGTTTCTTTAAAGCTTCTTGTTTAATTAGACCTCTACTGATTAAAGTTTCATACACATTTTTTACAACCTGTTTTGCATCTAATGACAAATGATTTCTACGCGACATAGTTATATTCTCGTCAAACAACTTTTCGAAACGCACAGTAAAAACAGTTATTCAACACTGCCACTTAAATATTAGCCAAAATATTTATATGCCTAATGGTTAATACTCAAGAATACCCTGCTCTTATGAACAAATGGGTTTACCCAATAACAATAGGTAATAAAATCGTTAATGGTTTATTGGGGTATGGTCCGTCAAAAGCCAAAACCATATACTTCGAGACAGACTATACCGTTTTCATAATAAAGTTCAATTAATTATCGATACTTTTTCCGCCGTCGAGTAAACCATTTAGAGCAAGAAAAAAGATTAACAGCCGAAATAGTCACAGACAAAATCCTGTGAGATACTAAATTTACATAAACTGAATGTAAATAAGTTCCAAAGAAAGATAAAAAACTAACTGCATTATTTATAATTTTTTACACAAGCATTGAATTCCATAGCAGGAATAACTGCTAACCTTGGACTGATAATATTCTAAACAAGACACTGACAATACTTTTATAATTTTAAAGCATAAGTAAAAAGTATCCGACTTTATTGAGTGATAAAAAAGTGACATTTAATGCTTCCTTACTTTTTAAGTTGGATAGGACAGGATTTAAAAACAAAAATACTATACTTCAAGTCCAAAATTTCTGTCAATGACGCATCGCTCGCTTTTAGAGTGCCCCGGGTTATGGGTCAGGGGAATCAATTCCAGTGGCGTATGCATTTTAGAAAATAAATGATAAAATTTCAAAACATGAAAATATTTTTTACAAGCAAAAGTTATTTTCTCACATTTTCATCAACCCTTTAAATTAGTAACAAGCCTTATTATTTTGGTATTATTCGTTAATGAAAAATGTAATTTTTGCTTAATTTTGCACAACTCTTATTTTGAGGTCATAGAACACAAATTTGAGTTTTTGGCGATTTTTCAACGTTTTTCCAAAAAAAAATACATTTTTTACTTTAATTTTACCTTCTCTGATTTTATTTAAAATCGCATTTTCAGTATCCGCATAATTACTAATATTGATTTTTTTGCCTTTTAAAACCCTGAATACCGTACGCGAATTAATTTTTGTTAAAGTTGCACATATCTCTGCGCATCCAAAGTGGTTAGTTCTGGATTTCGTTCCCGAATCCCATGGTAAACATTTTTAACCATTATTCGTTCTTTTAACGTTTTTTTATAGGCGGATAACTAGTTAAAGGTTGGTTAATATTCATAGTTTACAGAATTAAAAGCATTAACAACATAAATCTTAATATACAAAACAATATCTATATACTACAATTATTGGAAATTTATAATATTTAGAAAATACCCTGTATAGCAATTAAAAATTTTAAAACTTACAAAATCTGTCCATAATCAATAATAACTAAATAAAATCATCGAACAGCACGAAAAAACCCCGTCGATACGCTTATTTTCAAGTCTCTTCAAGTTGTAATCTAAGGAATGTGTGATGCCACTTTTATTGTCTTCCCGATAACAATGATTTCAATACATATTGGCGTGCTATTTTAGGTGCGATCGCTGGCTGGTGATTTTCTTGCGAATTATGACAACGTGGCGATAAAACTTTTGGCCGGTTCACTGTTATTTGAGCGGAAAAGTATATCATAGGCTTAAAAATCATTTACTAGTGTTAGATTTTTATTCAGCCGCTTCGTCGGTTGGGTGGCCGGAATTAAATGAGTCACTGACAGAAATTTTGGACTTTAGGTTTAAATAAAAAATAGTACTAAAAGTGAAAAAGCGTTACTTTGTTTCCAAATGCGATACCTTCAGATTAGCTTAATTATTGGTATTAATAAAGATAATATCGAATTTGTTCTTCCGTTCCGTTACACAATTAGCCCATTCTTCAAGCACTTGTTCCATTGTGCATGAATCTAAAAAAATGCTCAGAACATCCATCAAACATTGGCCAGACAAAAATAAACCTAAAAAGTGAGAATACTTGTGCGTCAGCAGCACCCATAACCTGCACACAAAAACCACTTTCTCTGCTGCCGCTTCAAGTACCCGCAAGGTCGTTCTTTTCGGTTCGATAGGCGGTTCGACGGTACCGTCGAGCACAAGAAGTGCCGCAGCTACCAGCGCCGCGCGAACCGTTTACGAGATATTGACGCGGTTTTTCAAACTTCGACTTGTGGTTTTTGAAAATAAGCGCGTTTTTTTAAGTGGAACTACCACAAAAGACTTTTGAGATTATTCGTACAAGACAACTTGTTAAGATGGTTCGATTACAAGATTTCTTGGTGGTACTCTCGGTGTGTTTTGTTGGAGTGCTATGTACCCCAGGTCCTGGACCTTCTATAAGATCTAGTGGACAGTTTACAGGGAAAACATCAGGTAAATAAAAGAGGAAATAAGTGTTTTTAAAAGAGAAAAATTTAACGACCAAGAAAAGAGATGTGAAAAACACTAGATCCACATGTTTTTCTCTAAATAATGCACTGCTGTTGACTATGTGATAGAAATACAAAAATATATATTTTTTTAATTTGTAGGGTTTCATATCTTCGAATAAAAGTTGGAACCTAAAAGTCGTAATGGAACAAAATTGTAATATTTCGACGTTCTAGAATATAAAATATTTTTTATATTTTTTGTGCTTTCTTAAAAAAGAGCTTTATTTTTTGTATGATTTGGGATATTTTCTGAAAAAGCTATTTTTAAGGGTTGCAAACATATGAATTTTGTCCAATTCTTTTTATTCTTAAAAAAATTTCGTTGAAAATACGCAGAAAAAATACTTAGGCGCACAATAGTGCGCCAGGTCAAGTTTCGGCTTGACGACATGCAGTGTGTATGTTACACGAAGCGTTTCAGCGTATTTTTCCTTATCATAACTTCGTTGTGGTTCCACATAGAGGTACGAAATTTGGTATGTAAATTTACATAAGTATTCTTATAACCTGTAAAAAATGATAATGTTATGTTCAGTGTTTCTTTTACTACATGCTGACAAAAAAAAAACCGCATTTAAAAAAAACGAAGTTAATGATGATGATGATAATAAATCTAATAACATAGTGCAATTAGATATTTTAAATAAAAAATTCAATATAATACAGGGTGACCGTCCATATTTTAACCCATTTTAATCGCGAATAACTTCAGAACAAATAAAGATATCAAAATGCGGTTTTCGCAGATACACTTATATTTCTTTAAGGTTTATTCTCGTATCCTCACCATTTTGTTGTAAGATTCCATTAGCTTAAAAACAAAATGGCCGATTTTCCGATATGAAACGACTTTGTTATTTTAAATGGAACACCCTGTATATGTTTGAATATTAAAATTTAATCTTTCTTCTTAAAAAATAAGACAAGCTATGGTTATCTCAAAAAACAACGCATTTATTGACCTTCGAAAAATTGTCTGCACGTCTATCAAGAAAATTATTTAACAATAAAAATTTGCTGCATATGTTACAAAAAAAAAACGATCGACATGTGTGGATAAAAAATATTTCCAGCATATCAAGTTCAAGAGCTTACGGTTGGTTCATGAAAAAAAATGGTCCATAATTTTTTTGCTTTGAGATACCACACCAGACGGTGACTTTAAGCGAATCTCTAACGTGTCCTTTATATTGTCGAGGATTTTCTGTTGCCCAAAACCTGCAGTTAAGCGTAGTTCATAAGCTTGCGAAATGCGATTTACGAATTACGAATTCGCAAAATTTTTCCGCCGGTTTTTTTGGTATTTCATAGCGCTGCGACTGCGATTTTTTTAGGGATTTAGTGCTGGAACTGTTGGCAAGATGTAAGATGGAAGTATTGACGTTTTAATTAAATTCCCTTCTTTAAAACTTTTTTGTGTTATTTATAATTATTTTTTCTAACAATATTGTATCTTATGCTAGGTTTTTCTCTGTGTATTGTTTTAATAAACATTTATACTCCTTTGTCGTCAGTGAATAATAAAAGGATCAAGTTGAAAATTTTTACTGGTGAAGAAGGGCTATTGCATTTACTGACCTTCATAATTGCATCTTATAAGGTGGATTTGTTAAAACAAACAATAAAAAAAAAATAGAATATACTTTCTTCCCATAAAGTCTTTATACAGGCAAATAACATAAAATAAAAATAAAAAATTACATTAAAGATCACAACTTATTTTAACCTTTGAGCATATACTTATAGAGGAAGCCTTGCTACTAGGCAGAAAGCGAGAGCGACAGAAGAATTACAGTATAACCTTTCCCTCTCGCTTCTACGTGCTCATTGGTCGGTGAGAAGGGTATATATCCCACTCGTCGTGCTGATTCTTCAGCCAGTCCTTCTCGACCAATTAGCGGAGTTGGAGCGGGGAGAAAGATTATATTTTGATTCATCTTTCTCTCTTGCACGCTTTTTGGCACTGTCTTAACGGTGAGGCTGAATCAGTAGGAATATGCTAAACTTTTTATTTTATTTTTACTTGAAATCACAACTGCATATGTGCTATTAAAACATATGAGAGAATGACAGGTTGTCATGAAATAAAGGATCGCTTTAATCCTATAAGATTATGATTTTATCGAAAAAAAAACACCCTAGTTTTCTTTATTTTAGAACTTTAAAAGCACACAACGATCCCCGCTTTATTTCTCGTTCCGTCAATGTCGCCCAAGCATAAAAACATACAGAATTTGCATTTTACAGCACCTTTTAGACAACGCTCTCATAAGAAGCGGTGTTTTGATGCTGCCACGGCCGTTGGTATATATATATATATATATATATATATATATATATATATATATATATATATATATATATATATATATATATATATATATATATATATATATATATATATATATATATATAATATTACATGGCCCCAGGAATTGAACCGTTATAACTTAATCTTTGAGCAACGCCAAAATCAAACGAGTATCTATATCAATACGCATGCTCGTGGTCTTCAATTTTTGCGGAATTCGCAAAATCTTAAATCAAAGTCAATTTTCCCGCTTCTCACATTTCAAATATTACGAAACGCAAAAAAAGTGACATTAACCTCTTGGACAACTGACATATTTTAAGTCGACCAATAAGAATCCGTCAATTTTCCCGCCCCCTAGATTTTAAATATTGCGAATCGCAAAAAACTTAAGAATAGAGAGCTCCTACAATTGACACATTTGAAATCGACCAATCAGAACAAGTTTCGCAATTC
This sequence comes from Listronotus oregonensis, assembly GCA_019359885.1. NCBI lineage: Eukaryota > Metazoa > Arthropoda > Insecta > Coleoptera > Curculionidae > Listronotus > Listronotus oregonensis. The sequence goes on along the minus strand of JAHBCN010021119.1, from coordinate 938 downwards.
GCAAATCGCATTTCGCAAGCATATGAACTACGCTTTAGGCTTATTTACGTTTCCTTTGAGATGAAAAGTGGCTTCGTCTAACATTATAAGTATATTCAAAAAATGTATATTGTTCCTTACTAAATTTTAAATCCTCTGACTGGCTTTATTTGTTCCAAAGTTATTCGCGACCCTGTATAATAGAATTGCCACCTATATAAAAAACGAAAACATCCAAAGTCGATATAAATTCTACATGCCTTATTTTTATTGGTAGAAAAAAAACTTTTAAATGATTTTTTAAAAATGTTTACAATAAATCTAGAAAATTTTTAAAATATTTAAGTTGTTGTATACATATCTTTGTTATCTTTAAATTTTATTTGTCTACAATATAATTGTCACCTACACAATTTGTCCTATAATTTAATACTTGTTAATAAATACTTAGCACCGCTTTCTATGACATTACCTACATTCATATGGAATTCCTAAGTGGTATGTCTACCAACAAGTATTACGAGAATTAAGTTTCAGCAAATCAGTATTATTATCTTTATACTATATAACTTATTAATAATGTCCAGCGTAGGAAATTTTTATTTTTAAAATTTCGTAAACAATTTAAATTATCAGGGTTCTGGTTATTTCTGGCGTTTGCCTGTTTAAATATTTCTTTTAGAATGATTCCCTCCGCAATAGGCAAGTTTTACATTTTTTCTAAATGATATTAAAATCCTGAGCAGCCTTAGTCTCGACAACCTCAAAAAAAATTGGATTCCTCTCTCCTTCTATTTTGTATACTCTCTATTTGTCCAAAATTAGATCCTTTTAGAATATTGTTGCCATGTTTGTGGTATGGAATCTCCTACAACTCTTAGCATTTTTAATTTCATTTAAAAAAGAGATGTTCGTCTTCTCAATGATTCCACACTTACAGAAAAGCTTCCTTCTCTTGC
>JAHBCN010021118.1:0-14394 GCA_019359885.1 Listronotus oregonensis | reverse complement strand
CACGTGCGTCATGGTTTTACGATAATAGAAAAAATCCTTCATTGTATGCACTATCTTTGTTTATTCTGTGGTACCGAGAAAGAAAAATATAATAAGACGTCTCCTTACTAATGGTTTTAATGATGTATGTTATGATGACGCACGGGTAAAGATAAAACGGACAAACTGTATCAACATGTTTTAACATTATTTCAACTCAACAACTTAATCCTTTTTGCTTTTAAAATAAACATTCAGAACATTCAAATGATGTCGCAAGTCATTTTTATTATTCATATATTTGACATCAATGCTACTCAAAAACTGTCGTAAGTCAATTTATTAAAGACTGAATAAAAATATTCATTTTTTTTTGTCCCTGACTGTATATATACTTAGGAATGCAATGATATGCTGAAATATTATAATCTGACTTTGAATCCACATATTTTATTTTTTTGTTAAAATGATTAAAACGCATATCTCTAAAAACAGCGATTTTCAACTTACAACACTGTTTTACTGGGTGTGCGAAATATAATAATCAATCAATCAAAATAATAAACATCAAAATACGCATTAGCTAATCATACTTCCATAGTAAAGATTACAAAATACAAGAATTAATAAGGTTATAAAAAGACAATTCCCAAAATTTAAAACCCAAGAAATAAAAAAAAATTACGTGCAACCGCTACAGCAAAGGTTAACTTACAAAATTTCAAAACTAAACGAAAATAAAAGCGGCGCACTAAACAAGAGAGGTAGTGAAGCTGAGGGCTAACACTACCACGACACTTAGAGGACTCCTACCTCAACTACCGTTCCAGTGTAGGACTATTCTTACCTTTTATTGTCGTGACTCCTTCGTTTCGCCAAAGGAGGCACGACTAACAAAAGCGCCCGTACCTACAGGGCGTCACTAAACAAGAAGTAGTGAAGCTGAGGGCTAACACTACCACGGCACTTAGAGGACTCATACCCCTACTAGAAACCCAGTGTAGGCCTATTCTTAGCGCCCGCACCTACAGGGGGCAGACCTCGACAGCCTCAGACTAAGAAAAAACAGCAACCCACACAATGGGAAATCCCTCGAAAAATAAGGAGCCACTTAAGGCGAAGCCAAGAGACATAACTACCAGAGTAAGAAAGAGATAAAAGAACACGATCAGTGGGAGAAGCGGGACATCCCAGGAGACACCATCCTGCGTTCACCCAGAGCTAGACATTCTTGAAGAAATCCAAAGTAAATTAAATCCAGATGACTACTGTGACGATGATATTGCAGACCCTGACGCGGAGTATCAGCCTACTGCACCCCCATCCACATGGCACTTCTAGAGGAAATCAGCGGAAAGCTGGACAGAGTGTTAAAAACCAGGATAGATTGGACTCAAGCATGTTAGCCATGCAGGCGCGAATTCAGGCTCTTGAGTCCAGTAAGAGTCATCTCATCCAAGCTAAAAGCCATTTATATCCCGATCTAAGTGCCCTAGCACCCGCAGGTCACCCACTGTATCAACTGCAACCAGCGAGGCGCTCCAGCGCACGGCGGAGGAGGGTAATTTATGAGTTCTGAAAAGTGAAATGGTTCGTCAGTAAGAAAAAACTGGTGTGACTATGATGAGTCACCCAATTGCTCAAAAAGGAAAAGTAAGAAAATTAATACAAAATTTATCCTGTGCACAGGTTAGCTTCACGCCAAAGCAAGTTGTAGGTGTGCGTGCAAATCTACCCGCAGCTCAGGGTGAGGAATAGTGAGTTCGTTATGGCGCCACCAGTTTTCTTACGGACTACAAACTGAAGTCCCTAGATGTTATAGGAGCTTGCTTGGGCGATTACACACCAGTGCACGACAAAACAAAAAAAGTTAGCATATAAGCATTGAAAAAAACTGACTTGGTCAATACTCATTAAAGAGAAGAAAAAAATAATAATAATAATATAATAATACAAATTATTCTGGTATCAGGTGAGCTAAATAAAACTCAAATAGATTAAAAACAGGTGATTGTACGATATAGGGATCAAAAAAGTAGACACTGTACAGTAACTATTTTGGTATTATTGCATTGTGTATTTCCTAAATAATCATTTCAGGTGCGGATCACTTCTCTAAAACCGACTTATATAAAATTATCCAGTTTTATAATTTCGCCATTTACCATTATAATATCACTGTTTAAATGAGCTGTTTGACATTTGTCGGATGATATACGATTGATTATACGGTTTTTAATAACCCAATCCTAAATTTTGAAAATCGAAAATATCACCTTCCTTTTTATACCTGTATGATAATAAAGGACAGAGTGAAGTTGTTAACGACTACCAGCGTACGCGTACGCCTCTAGTTTATTTTAATTTTGACCTTTGTTTTGAGTGGATGTTTTGGCTATCGGCATTTAATTATGGAGCGAGTAAGAAGTATTTCTGAATTGAATATTATTCTAAATCAAGAGGATGCTGCACTTATGCAGTGTTTGCAAGATTCGTTGCTTATCAGAAGAAATTTACGATGCAAAAATAGAAATTGCCGTCGGTATTGTGTACTTCAGAGACGCGAACAAGCAGTATTATCACATGCATTCTACTGCAAGAAATGCAAAATAAGATACTCCATCCTGGAAGGATCTTTTTTTTCTACACTTAGGATGCCAATTAGAATTATTTTACTAATTATGTGGAATTGGATATGTGAGGTACGAACGGGTAGCGTTGCAATGCTGTTTGATGTACCAAGGCAGACCGTCATACAGATTCAGAGACATATGTTCTTGGGCTTTGCTTCAAAATGAGGATATGTTTTTGTTAGGTATGAATATTTCTTTTTCTTCAGACTTAGGTTAGATTTTGTAAGCAAAATAACATTTTTATTAAAATATGTGCATATATATTATTTTAAATATTAAGTAAATTTAAAAAAAGAGATGGATCGACATTTTTCAACTCTACGCACCCGACTTCCTTATGTACTTGATGTTTTTAATAAGATTCAACGTGCCCGAAGGGCACGTTGCACTAATTCATTTTATCTTTACAATAACATCGATATTAAACTGAAGAGGATTTTACATACTTCTCTTTTATTTTAGGAGGTGAAGGTCACACTGTACAAATTGACGAGAGTGTCATTACCAAAAGAAAGTATAATGTCGGACGTCTGGTTCCTCAAAAGTGGATATTGGGACTCTATGATACCACAGCCAAACGAGGACTAATTATATATATAGAAAACCGATCAGCAGAAACGCTCTTGGAAAAAATTAGAATGCATGTCTTACCTGGCAGCCATATTTGGACAGACTGCTGGAGGGGATATTCAGAACTAAAAAATTTAGATGGAGTTTCCCCATACATACACAGTACAGTTAACCATTCGAGGTTCTTTAAAGATCCTGTCACAGGAGTCTGTACAAACCAAGTTGAAGGTTACTGGTCGAGACTGAAACAGTTCTTACGAAGATTGGCAGTCATACAATCACCCTTTGTCGAGGAATACATCGACATGTTTATGTGGTGGGAAAATTTTGGACCAACACCGTCAGAACGTTTTAATAATTTTTTATTACATATTTCACAGAAATACACCTTTTAGTTTCTTTTTTATAAATTATTTGGTGTATCTTACATTATTTTTTATTTGTTTAGTGACTTTAGGTTACAATTGCTTAATTTTAGGATTGGTTTCATTAGTTATATGTAACTTTATTAATATATGTGTTGTAAATACTCATTTTCTTTCTTTTTACCCACCCAGCACCCCTGTTCGCTCCCCCACCCCGTAAGTTTCTAAATGGTAATAAAAATTTTATTTCTGAATATTCCGCATATTTTATTTTTTTAAAACTAATATAACACACTATATTATCCATTAAAATCAGAAAAATTCAAAAAATCGGTGATCCTTATAACGTACAAGACCCTAAAAACAAATTACATTTATTTAGAAATAATTTTTTATGACGATTTAAATTTCATAAATTAAAAAAGTTTAAGTTTTCAAGTTACATAAAAAAGGTTAGTAATTGTTAAATAAAAATTAATAAAAGGTTGCCTGTTTCCTGACGGCAGGTAAGGGTGGTCTGCAGAGTCTGGACTCAACCCCGGAGTAATATTTGAGGTAAATTATAAGTTACAGTTGAATTTGGAATTAAGCTTAAGTTTGGACGTCAGTTTGAACGTAAATTTGGTAACGTATCCAAAATTGGAAACTTTGGAGTTAAACTTGAATTTGGAGTTAGTTTGAATTTTGAGTTATACTTGAATTTTGAGGCCCTACAAACATCGGTAGGCATTAAAATTTGAACCATAAAAAAATTAAAGTTTAATACAAAACAAAGCAAATGGCTGAAGGCCTTAAATAAATTTCCAAATTAAAAAAAAAAACTAACAGAAGAATTGGCTGAAGGCCTTAAGTACATTATTAAATCTCAAAGCAAACCGACAAACAAACAAAGAAACCGGCTGAGGGCCATAAATAAATTTACACATAAAAAAAAAATTAACGAAAGAATTGGCTGAGGGCCTTAAATAAATTTACAGATAAAAAAAAAAACAATAGTATCAAATAAAAGAAGTGGCCGAAGGCCCAAGGAGAACTATTCAATAATACAAGTCCTCAAAATACAGAATCAACTAAATCAATCAATTAAATATAACTATTCAAAAAAAACAGGCCATTCGTGCTATCGTCGTTGACAGAACATACCAAAAATAAATAAAATTGTTTCCACAAATTAATTTAAAACATTAAAAATAAAATATTATTGGTTACTAATGGCATAGCTGTTTCTGCGCATTCTTAGGTATAAAATCAAATCATACATCACTGATGTTTAATAAAACCAAAAACTACCAAAAAAACTCTCTTGATTAATACCGATCTTGATTTATGATTATATAAAATTGAAAAGGAATTTTATTAATGCGCATGCCTGCCTCTTAATTTTATTAATGAAACTTACAAAAAAGAATTTACATTTGTCAACAAGAATAACACGAATAACCAAAAAAACTTCAAGTTACTAGAATTAATAAATCAATATCACTCATATCGATAATCGATATACACAAAACATCCCTACACTTATTAAAAGAGCATAATAATCAATATTAATTAAACCTTAAAGCATTAGAAATTTACAAAAAATTAACATTAGAATTTACAATGAATAAACCAACATTCTTTGCCAAGCAAAGCACAGTTTAAGAAAAACAACCAAAGTTTGAAATTTATACATGGCTAATCAAATATAAAAAAAAATGGTACAAAAAGAATTTAGTATAAAGTAACGTAGTAGCTTTATATATCGACACAATTGGCTGAAAAGGGACATAATTAAAAAAAAAACATTGTTTTGAGAAATTAGCCAACAAAACAAATCTGAATTATTTTAGGTATTATTACGTAAGTAATAAATAAATACTCATCAAGTATTTCTTTTACACTAAATAAAGAATATTTGACCCCTGTAATAGTATATTAGAATTTTTAAATTATTTTGTTTTTAAGTTAAAAAAAAACAAATTTTTATATATATATTTTTTTAGCTTATGTCATTTTACTTGGAAATAAATTAACACAATTTCAACAGTTTTAAAGTTATCTTTATGTATTCTTAACTAAAGCTTACTTAGCAAAGAAAGTACGGAACAATAATGATACATCTTAAAATTTAAAAAAAAAATTGCAGGCTTTAAAACAGACAATCAAGAGAAAAACTAATTATCAACTGTCAATTAATCCAAAAACTGATTAAGAAATTCCCCAAAAAAAAGATATTTATAAGATTAAATTTATATTTCCACAATGTAAAACTAAAGCCAGTGCCTGTAAGATTTTAAAAATAACTAAAATAAAGTGTTATAAGTTGCCTTCGTCTGAGAAAAAAACAAACTGTATTGAGAATAATAGCCCTTATTTCAGAATACTTTCCCAACATTCAAAAATTATGCAATAAAACGTAGGAATATTAGAGTAATCAAAAAGTAATATAAGTAAAAACCAATCAATATGAGTGCTTAACAGATAAAAAAGAAATTAATAAAACTTACTTAGGTTACATGTGGCCTCAAAGTGGGCGGCTTGAATAAACTCTAATAATCCTGATTTTCAGGACCATCTTTGCAAATTTCACCATTAATTATTAAAAATATTCACACAACAACAAAACTGGAGACTTTGCAAAAATTATTGATGGTTTAAATTAAAAATCCCATACGAATGACCACGATATTCGCAGTAAAAATATTAAACCAATGTTGTTTCACCAGCGGCCACCATGCAAAATGGCCCAGGCTGGCTGCAGCAGTTCAAAATAAAAATCGGATCAGCCACTTGTCCGCGCATCCAAGATAGATTAGCTCGAATATTTAAAAAAAAAATAATTTAATGCTGTAGGCAATTCTCCCATTTTTCCTGCGCATTCACCATAACATAGCGTCGACAAAATTAAACCGTTACAACTCCCCCTCTCCTTCGAAAGGAGGAAAACTTCCTGAAGGAAGTTTTGCGACGATCATGCGGACATAAGAGCTAAGAAGAAGAAGAATCATAACTTAAGAAGGGAAGGAAACAAATTAGTATACGAGAAATCCAAAATAAATGCGCCTCAGGAGGCATCAATTCGCAAATAACCAAAAGCAGACCAAAAAAACAAATTTAATGAAGCAAGGTAATGACAAATCATTCATAACCAATGAAGAATTTTAGAGGTCACTTGATAGGCAAAGACCTAAGCAAAAACAATATAATTAAGGCAACTTATACTTAAGATAATTGGCAGGCTCAAAGATTTACATATCTAAAATCAACCTAATGAAATCAATAAACAAAAGAAATAAAATGTAGCACGAGATCAAAAATAAAATAGAATAGAATAAATAAAAAAAAAAGGAATTTTGGGAATTGTTCCAATGGCAGAAACCCAGGGAGTCTCCGGATGAGGGACTATGCAGCCCCAAAGAACCAACATGGTTTGAAATTTATGTCACTTTCTTATTTGACAGATTTAATTTAAATTTCTGTTAAGGTTGCGTCTCAACCAATCCTGGCTTGGCAGACCTCGTTCCTCAACCTCATATTGAATCTTTGAAAACGCACCGAACCACACCAAAAAGAAACACTAAGAATCCGCAAGTGAAGCAATTCACAAAAGGTGGAAGAGAAAAAAATACATAATAAAAAGATAAGATCAAAAATAATTAAACAAAGCCCTAAGGTTCCACCGTTCAATAGGGAGCACGCTATAGCGCACGCCAAGCTAAAAAGATACTAGGAAGTATCCAAAAAAAGAATATTAAATAATTATAGGGTGCTTGTGTGGTGGTATTTCCGACGACCGACCGCAATCTACTAGGCCAAATGGAGCTGAGCACGAACGCAGTAGTGTGGCCCAGCTTAAGGTAGTGCCTCATTAGGGTCACTACGCCAAAACCAACACCCCCGACGCCACGCCTTCCATTCGGTCTGCTCTCCGAGCGACCTAAAGTTCCCACAAAGAGCATCGAAAACGGCCTCCGGCAGCTAAACCGCCACCCAGCCCTGTCAATAAAAAGCAAAACGGGATATTATCCCCAACCACAATAAATAAGGTAATTTTCAAATCCAAACAAGTCACAATCGAGAAATTCTAGGCTTAAATCCAGTAGACAACGGGTAAGCAAAATCAGATTGCTAAGACCTAGAATACGTCAAATCAGGTAAAAAAAGGTAAAGTAATACAAGGTAATCGAAACAAATTCAAATCATCAATAAAACAACAACTTAAAGAAAGTCTCAGGCTAAGCAATTAAATCTAGGAAAATCTGAAAGGTAAACAAACCAAATTGCTTATAGTCTAAGCGTAAAGAAATCCAGTCGAACTGAAATGATACCACGTCAATTCGCTTAGACTGATGCCAATAAAAAAAAGCTACTAAAATCAGAGCAAGGTAAGATAAACAACAAATAACAGTACGTATGAAGACATACTCAAGATAAAGCAAAACTCAAAATAAATCAATGTACGTATAATCCTCTGAAAAGAGATGTTCTCAAGGTACGAAAGCACAAAGATAAAAAGCAAAATAAAGTAAACAACGAAACAGTACGTATGACGTACTCAATAAGAAATAAGACACAATAGGCAAAAGTACGATTAATCCTCTGAAAAGTACCAGGTACTATTCACAACAAAAGTCAAAATCGAGAGGTTCATAAGTCAAAATCGGGAAAAATAAGTCACAATCAGAAAAAAAAAGACGGAAAATGCCGTCCAAGTCTAATAGGTAAGCTAACGTAAATAACAGTAATAATTAAGCAAATCAAATATAATAATCAATCAATCAAAATAATAAACATCAAAATACGCATTAGCTAATCATACTTCCATAGTAAAGATTACAAAATACAAGAATTAATAAGGTTATAAAAAGACAATTCCCAAAATTTAAAACCCAAGAAATAAAAAAAATTACGTGCAACCGCTACAGCAAAATTTCAAAACTAAACGAAAATAAAAGCGGCACACTAAACAAGAGAGGTAGTGAAGCTGAGGGCTAACACTACCACGACACTTAGAGGACTCCTACCTCAACTACCGTTCCAGTGTAGGACTATTCTTACCTTTTATTGTCGTGACTCCTTCGTTTCGCCAAAGGAGGCACGACTAACAAAAGCGCCCGTACCTACAGGGCGTCACTAAACAACAGAAGTAGTGAAGCTGAGGGCTAACACTACCACGGCACTTAGAGGACTCATACCCCTACTAGAAACCCAGTGTAGGCCTATTCTTAGCGCCCGCACATACAGGGCGGCAGACCTCGACAGCCTCAGACCAAGAAAAACAGCAACCCACACAATGGGAAATCCCTCGAAAAATAAGGAGCCACTCAAGGCGAAGCCAAGAGACATAACCACCAGAGTAAGAAAGAGATAAAAGAACACGATCAGTGGGCGAAGCCGGAACATCCCAGGAGACACCATCCTGCGTTCACCCAGAGCTAGACACTCTTGAAGAAATCCAAAAGTAAATTACAATCCAGATGACTACTGTGACGATGATATTGCAGACCCTGACGCGGAGTATCAGCCTACTGCACCCCCCATCCACATGGCACTTCTAGAGGAAATCAGCGGAAAGCTGGACAGAGTGCTTAAAAACCAGGATAGATTGGACTCAAGCCTGTTAGCCATGCAGGCGCGAATTCAGGCTCTTGAGTCCAGTAAGAGTCATCTCATCCAAGCTAAAAGCCCTTTATATCCCGATCTAAGTGACCTAGCACCCGCAGGTCACGCCACTGTATCAACTGCAACCAGCGAGGCGGTCCGGCGCACGGCGGAGGGGAGGGTAATTTATGAGTTCTGAAACGTGAAATGGTTCGTCAGTAAGAAAAAAAAAAAAATTGCCACGCACTTTTTTTTTTTAAAAGCAGTGTTTATATAAAAACTGGTGTGACTATGATGAGTCACACCAATTGCTCAAAAAGGAAAAGTAAGAAAATTAATACAAAATTTATCCTGTGCACAGGTTAGCTTCACGCCAAAGCAAGTTGTAGGTGTGCGTGCAAATCTACCCGCAGCTCAGGGTGAGGAATAGTGAGTTCGTTATGGCGCCACCAGTTTTCTTACGGACTACAAACTGGAAGTCCCCTAGATGTTATAGGAGCTTGCTTGGGCGATCACACACCAGTGCACGACAAAACAAAAAAAGTTAGCATATAAGCATTGAAAAAAACTGACTTGGTCAATACTCATTAAAGAGAAGAAAAAAAAATAAATAAATAATAATAATATAATAATACAAATTATTCTGGTATCAGGTGAGCTAAATAAAACTCAAAAAGATTAAAAACAAATTACATTTATTTAGAAATAATTTTTTTGACGATTTAAATTTCATAAATTAAAAAAAGTTTAAGTTTTCAAGTTACATAAAAAAAAAGGTTAGTAATTGTTAAATAAAAATTAATAAAAGGTTGCCTGTTTCCTGACGGCAGGTAAGGGTGGTCTGCAGAGTCTGGACTCAACCCCGGAGTAAAATTTGAGGTAAATTATAAGTTACAGTTGAATTTGGAATTAAGCTTAAGTTTGGACGTCAGTTTGAACGTAAATTTGGTAACGTATCCAAATTTGGAGTTAAACTTGAATTTGGAGTTAGTTTGAATTTTGAGTTATACTTGAATTTTGAGGCCTTACAAACATCGGTAGGCATTAAAATTTAAACCATAAAAAAATTAAAGTTTAATACAAAACAAAGCAAATGGCTGAAGGCCTTAAATAAATTTCCAAATTAAAAAAAAACTAACAGAAGAATTGGCTGAAGGCCTTAAGTACATTATTAAATCTCAAAGTAAACCGACAAACAAACAAAGAAACCGGCTGAGGGCCATAAATAAATTTACACATAAAAAAAATTAACGAAAGAATTGGCTGAGGGCCTTAAATAAATTTACAGATCAAAAAAAAAAAAAAAACAATAGTATCAAATAAAAGAAGTGGCCGAAGGCCCAAGGAGAACTATTCAATAATACAAGTCCTCAAAATACAGAATCAACTAAATCAATCAATTAAATATAACTATTCAAAAAAACAGGCCATTCGTGCTATCGTCGTTGACAGAACATACCAAAAATAAATAAAATTGTTTCCACAAATTAATTTAAAACATTAAAAATAAAATATTATTGGTTACTAATGGCATAGCTGTTTCTGCGCATTCTTAGGTATAAAATCAAATCATACATCACTGATGTTTAATAAAACCAAAAACTACCAAAAAAAAACTCTCTTGATTAATACCGATCTTGATTTATGATTATATAAAATTGAAAAGGAATTTTATTAATGCGCATGCCTGCCTCTTAATTTTATTAATGAAACTTACAAAAAAAGAATTTACATTTGTCAACAAGAATAACACGAATAACCAAAAAAATTTCAAGTTACTAGAATTAATAAATCAATATACTATATCGATAATCGATATACACAAAAACATGAAAATAATCCAAATAATATTACCTGTAGTAAAATGTAATTCACACACTTTAGTGTTTTTGGTTGGGACTAAATCGTCTCACGGTTGATCGCAACCATTTTCTTTTTCAGCTCGCTGTCGTTTGAAAAACTGAATACATGAACTTTTGGCCCACTTAGTGTTATTACACGGCAACCCGGAGCACAAAGTTACTTATACGGCATATTCTACAAAAAATACTGAACTTGAAACCCGCAAATAGGTAAACAGAAAACATACAGGTAAACACAAAACTTATTAAAAAGAGCATAATAATCAATATTAATTAAACCTTAAAGCATTAGAAATTTACAAAAAATTAACATTAGAATTTACAATGAATAAACCAACATTCCTTGCCAAGCAAAGCACAGTTTAAGAAAAACAACCAAAGTTTGAAATTTATACATGGCTAATCAAATATAAAAAAAATGGTACAAAAAGAATTTAGTATAAAGTAACGTAGTAGCTTTATATATCGACACAATTGGCTGAAAAGGGACATAATTAAAAAAACATTGTTTTGAGAAATTAGCCAACAAAACAAATCTGAATTATTTTAGGTATTATTACGTAAGTAATAAATAAATACTCATCAAGTATTTCTTTACACTAAATAAAGAATATTTGACCCCTGTAATAGTTTATTAGAATTTTTAAATTATTTTGTTTTTAAGTTAAAAAAAACCAATTTTTATATATATTTTTTTTTTAGCTTATGTCATTTTAATTGGAAATAAATTAACACAATTTCAACAGTTTTAAAGTTATCTTTATGTATTCTTAACTAAAGCTTACTTAGCAAAGAAAGTACGGAACAATAATGATACATCTTATAATTAAAAAAAAATTGCAGGCTTTAAAACAGACAATCAAGAGAAAAACTAATTATCAACTGTCAATTAATCCAAAAACTGATTAAGAAATTCCCCAAAAAAAAGATATTTATAAGATTAAATTTATATTTCCACAATGTAAAACTAAAGCCAGTGCCTGTAAGATTTTAAAATAACTAAAATAAAGTGTTATAAGTTGCCTTCGTCTGAGAAAAAAAACAAACTGTATTGAGAATAATAGCCCTTATTTCAGAATACTTTCCCAACATTCAAAAATTATGCAATAAAACGTAGGAATATTAGAGTAATCAAAAAGTAATATAAGTAAAAACCAATCAATATGAGTGCTTAACAGATAAAAAAAGAAATTAATAAAACTTACTTAGGTTACATGTGGCCTCAAAGTGGGCGGCTTGAATAAAATCTAATAATCCTGATTTTCAGGGACCATCTTTGCAAATTTCACCATTAATTATTAAAAATATTCACACAACAACAAAACTGGAGCCTTTGCAAAAATTATTGATGGTTTAAATTAAAAATCCCATACGGATGACCACGATATTCGCAGTAAAAATATTAAACCAATGTTGTTTCACCAGCGGCCACCATGCAAAATGGCCCAGGCTGGCTGCAGCATTAAAATAAAAATCGGACCAGCCACTTGTCCGCGCATCCAAGATAGATAATTAGCTCGAATATTTAAAAAAAATAATTTAATGATGTAGGCAATTCTCCCATTTTTCCGCGCATTCACCATAACATAGCATCGACAAAATTAAACCGTTACAACTCCCCTCTCCTTCGAAAGGAGGAAAACTTCCTGAAGGAAGTTTTGCGACGATCATGCGGACATAAGAGCTAAGAAGAAGAAGAATCATAACTTAAGAATGGAGGAAACAAATTAGTATACGAGAAATCCAAAATAAATGCACCTCAGGAGGCATCAATTCGCAAAAACCAAAGCAGACCAAAAAAACAAATTTAATGAAGCAAGGAGTAGAGGTAGATGGGGAGTTTGGCGCCCTCCGCCTCCGGAGGAGCTTATTATCTCGAAATCTTGACGTCATACATTAATTAGGAATCTTGGGCGAGGCTTATTTTAGAGTACTGCGCATGCGCTAAAAAAATGGCGCCTGTCACCTGTCAACTGTCATATTTCGCGAACCACGTGACTTAGGAAATTTAGCTTACGTGGATGAGTTGTATCTTAGGGTCTTACGCATGCGCTAAAAAAATGGCGCCTGTCACCTGTCAAATGCCACCTGTCAACTGTCATATTTCGCGAACCACGTGACTTAGGAAATTTAGCTTACGTGGATGAGTTGTATCTTAGGGTCTTACGCATGCGCTAAAAAATGGCGCCTGTCACCTGTCAAATGTCAGCTGTCACCTGTCATATTTCGCGAACCACGTGACTTAGAACCTGCTTACGTGGATGAGACATATCTTAGGGTCTTACGCATGCGTTAAAATAATGGCGTCTGTCAAATGTCACTTGTCAAATGTCTAACCTAACATGTGGGGGCCCCCTACGCTTAAGCACCAGGCCCAGGGTGTAGACCTGGGGCTTAGGCGTGGGGTGAAGAGCCTTAAGAGTTAAATTCTAAACTTTCAAAAGGCTTTATATAGAATATTAATATTATTATTAAAAAGAACACTTAATAAATTTATTTGGTCCGCCTATGGCTAACTATAACAGCTATTAAAAATAAAATTATTAAATAAGGTTACATTCGCTAGAAAATAATATTTAACAAGTCCACGCGTGTAGTACAAGTAGATAAGTAAAATTCTTATCACGTCAAAACGGAAACCAGCATCCTGTTGACAATTAAAATATTCCACAACGAAAATTCCACAACGCAGAGAAGTAAAATTCTTATCACGTCAAAACGGAAACCAGCATCCTGTTGACAATTAAAATATTATTTCACAACGAAAATTCCAGAACCTTGATTACACATGTTCGCGAGTATAAATAGCTGAAAATACGATTAAAAACAACATATCGTCAGTTACAGTCGCCTTGAACGGTGTTCTCTTCTGGGTGAATTTTGAACTTTTTAGACTTTGTGTGTTATTTTTTTTGTGAAAAGTGAGTGAAAAGTGAGAAAAGTGATTTTTATTTTACAATCGAATTGCTTAAAACCTATTTTTCCTTATAATTACACATAGTTAAATACAAGTTCTTATTTTTTATTAGTGTTAGTAATTTATTTATTAAAAATATTAAAAAAACACCCGTTAAATCTTTAAATCTATTATTTTTGAATGTGTTTTTTATTTTAGCTACACATTACTTATTAATATTAAACATTATCAAAATTTATTAATAATATCCATTTTCAATAATATATGAAATTAATAAGACTCAAAAACTACTTACCAATCGTAAGTACTTAGTTTTATTACTTAAAAACCATTTTTCCTTATAATTATACATAGTTAAATACAAGTTCGTATATTTATTAGTGTTAGTAATTTTTTATATTACAAACGCGCATTAAAACTTTAAAACCATTATTTTTGCTGATTTTATATTATCTATACATAAATTTCCCATTAATATCAAAATT
>JAHBCN010021117.1:0-14427 GCA_019359885.1 Listronotus oregonensis | reverse complement strand
ACCGAATATGCTTTTTCTAAAATAAAAGTAGAAATTTTCTAAAAATTTTAAAATTTTTAGTTAATACAAAAAAATTTTAATAAACAAAAATGAATTTATTCTATTTGAATTATTATTAACCTTCGTAGGTGCCGGGGGGGTTTTTTTCCCCCCAGGCTACTTTTTTTTGCTTTTTTTACATTTTTAAATTTTTTAACTGGCCAGGGATATTTTGGAAATTAGCCGGTCATAAATGTTTTTTTAAAAATTTGACTACATATCCAAATTCATATTCAGCATTCCTAAGGAGCGCGGGAATAATTTTAAAAAAAAAAAATTAATAAATAATAAATAAATATATATATATATATATATATATATATATATATATATATATATTTTATTTTTTATTTTATTTTTTTAAATAATTATTTTATAAAAATAAAAAATATATATTATTATTTTTTTAAAACAGAAGTGTAAAACTTTTTTTTATTTATTTCATTGAGTGTAAATTTTTCATAAATTTTGAAACATTTATTTTTCGGGTTTCCCTTTGGGAAAAACAACCTTTTATTAAAATGTGTTAAAACATTTTTTTCTTTACTTTTTATTTTCTAAAAAAGGTATGTTTCCAAGCATTTCCAAAAAAATTTTTGGGGGGGGTTTTTTAAAAAGTTTTAGCTTTAAAAAAAACAAATTTTTGGGTCTTTTTTCTTTTTTTAATTTAGCAGCAAATATAGTTTATCTTAAACAAGTGAAATTTAATACATAATATTAAAAATAATAAAAAAAGGGTAGAAAAGGAGATATTTTTTTTTTTTTTCAATTAAATAAACAAATTAAAAAAATTTTAAAAAAAATCCCCCCCCCCAGCTACAGTACTCATTTATTTTTTTTTAAAAATGAAATTTTTGAATTCGGAATAAAAAAAATTTTATCTGTATATTAAAAACCTTAAAAAAAGATACAGAAAGCCTAAAAAACATAAGAAAGAAAATTGTTTTAATACTTATTTAGTTCTTTCCAATTTTGTTTTTACGGTTTTAGCAAGATAAAATCATCTTTTACGGTTTTACTTTTTTTGTTTTAAATTTTGTTTATTTAGAAAACAAATTTAATAGGGAGAGGTCAATCAGGTATGTATTATTTGATCTGTAATTTTGTTATGTATATGAAATAAGTGTATTATTTATTTAAATCTAAATATTTTGTTTTAATTTTATTTTTCCCAAAAAATTTATATATTTTAGAGGCTGGTCAATCAAAGATTAAAATGTTTTCCCCGCATATATTTTTAAGATTATGGGAGATTCAGGATAAAAGCGTTAGCAAAAGATTAGATTATGCTGAAAACGTTCTGTTGGCTTAAAAAATTACGGCGAAACTGAACTTAGAGAGTTTGACACAAAATGCCCAAATTTAAGTGCCAATTTAAGAAGAAATGGTCAGATTCATGTAGATTTTTGGGAAAAATTGAATTTAAAAATGAATCATGGCTTCAAGGGTCGAAATACCTCCCCCACGTCTTCTTCATCAGGGCGTCCAACAAAACCATTCGATGAATCTAGTGAACGCACGAAAAGGAGAAAAACGCCACTGAAGTCAAATTGAGAACCACTTGACGAAGAAAAGCTGCAAAATGTTTTAAGGACATAGACAAAGATGGTCAAAAAACCTGATGGCAATGTAAAAAGCTGTCGCCTTTGGAGGTTTTCATTTTTTTGAAGCAGGTAAAACAAGTGAATTACTTTTTTATTAATAATTTTATTTATTTTTATTATTAGTTACGTGTAAATTTTATTTTTAGGGCTCACGAAACATCAGTATGAAGTTGTTCGCTCAACTAACAAGAAGCTTTATCTTTGTTATTGCATTTTGCCTTATTCATATAAAAAAAGATTTTATGGTTTAATATTTATTGATTATTAAAAACTTTTAGTTTTTTACAAAATTACTGTTTTATTATAATATAGATGTAAATTCATAATATTAATTGATGTTTTTTTTTACTGCTTGTAAAGAAGGTTATAATGTGGGGAAAAAGGGGTTAAAATATTGTGAGTGGGGTATTATTTTGTTTTTTCACAATATTATGTTCATTCGAAGTAAATTAGGTATAAAAACCCATTAAAATAAGACAAATAATTTTGGCCGCCTACAGCACCCAAATACTCCTCGATCGTCGATGCGTCGATCTTTTATCTAGCCGTAGTTTATTTATTTTATTGATTAAAATTATGTTTATATGAATATTTAACAGTTGGATTAATTTTAACCTTCATAAAACGGACATCAAAATTTTACTAAAAAGACTGAACTATGCTTAAACAAAAAAAAACGATGATATTAATACATTAATGTTTAACATTTATTAGTCAAAAACAAAAAAATATATATCCTTATAACTAATACTAACTGGCTAGACACCTGGGATATCCTTGCTTTTTGTTTAAAAAAAAATTTTTTAATCTATTATTTATGACTCTGACATCATGCAATAAAAAAAAGCTTCCGAGAACATCTTTGGAAATTTTATTTTTAACTGGTTAATTCTTTTAAATCATTTTAAATTTTTAAAAAGGTAATGTGATGGCGGTAATAATTTTTTAGTCAGTGTGCAAGTTTTGGGTTTGGTTCACGTTTAATTTATAGTTTTTCTTTCGTCAAATGATTTTATATGTATCGGTTTAACTATATGATTTACAAAAAATATTATTTGTTTTCTAATTCGTAAAAAATATAAACAATTAAAAAAAATAGTTGTCTGGTGACAAAATCGCCAAATGGTAAACAGATATCCGTATTAATCTGTCAGGGTGTTAATGGGCTAGACGAACATTTTCTGATTTAAACCCAGAAAATAGATTTTTTTAAATTAAAAATATATAACTTTAGATTATCAGTTATACTAGAAATAAGAGAAAATTCAAAAAAAAGGGGGCCCATTCTATTTAAAAATATCAAAATGACCCTAGTAAGGATTAAATTTTTAAATTTTTTTTTTTTTTTTGGCGGACAAAATTAGGTAAGACAGCTAATTTTTATATTTTTAATATAAAAGTACAGATATATATATATATATATATATATATATATATATATATATATATATATATATATATATATATATATATATATATATATATATATATATATATATATATATATACTACGGGTGGTGCATCGCAGACTGGACATGGGAAATTCCATGTGAAATTTTGATCACATTTGAAATATTGGCTCTATTGAATTTACAACAAAATTGTATTAGACTATTTTGAAGACGTTGATAAGATTAGCTCACATACTAAATTTCTTTTTTCTGATAAGGCAATTAAACGTTATTTAAGAAAAACTATTTGTAAAATCATTGCATACCTGCTACATACCTTAATGAATCCACCAGTAATAAATAAAATGTTTTGTCAACTTTTTAATTTACGTTTTACTTTGTATTAGTTATTTCAACATGTTTTACAGTATTGAAAAGAAAATAATGGTTGTAATTATTTAATAAATACAAGTAATTACATTGAACTACATAATGAGATGTTTACATAATTGAACAATTTTAAAGGAAGGTGAAAAACACACTTAAAAACTGTCTAAAAATACGTTTTAACATAACACATTGAAACTAAAAGCTAATGTTTTTTAATTAGATGCTGAACCAGACCTCCGTTTACTGCTATGCAATATCCTAAACGGTTAGTAAATTCAGTTCTTAATATGAAGTTGAAATGCCGATAGTCGATCGCACGCCGCTGAAATTGAATTAATGTGCTTCTAAATTTTGATAACTCAAATTTGTATAAATAACATTTTTGATATGACCCAAAGAAAGAAGTCGTTTGGCGAAAGATCAGGAGACCTAGCTGGCCAATTTATGGTGTAATTTGGTCCTATAGTGAGTCCATTGGAAACATTTTGAACATATTCCCTTACTTCTCGTGAATTGTGTGCAGAACAACCATCCATTTGAAACCAAATGTCTTGATTGTCAGGTGCAACTTCTTCCATTGCCGGCCCCACTTGATTTTGTACTAGTTCTAAAAAAGTTTCTGTTCCCAAATTGTGCATTCGTCGCTAAAACAAATATTGCGTAAGAAGTCCCTATCGTTATTCGCCATTTCCATAACTTCAAAACAAAAATCTGCTCTTCGGATCTCATCGCCTTCCCTTAATTCCTGATGTCTTTGATATTTCTACGGATGATATTTATATTTCTTTAATTTCGTAGTACTATGCTGTGATCATTTCTACAACTTTGCCAAGAAGCCTGGTGCTAATTCCTTTATTTTCTTCTACATGAAGTAAAACATCTAAATCGGCACTATTTTCTTGAGCTCTTCCATCGAGAGTACATTATTATTTCGCTCTAAGCAGTTGCAGTTATTAATAACAGTACCTTTGTCTCAAACTTATGAACGATATTTTGAACTGTTGTCTTACTTGGAATGTGTCTGTCAGGAAAAACGTAGAGAACATGTCGGATACTCTTCGATAACTATTTTATATGTAATACCATTTAATCATTGTTATTTTCTCTTCAATACTGAAAAACATTTTAAAATAACTAATACAAAGTAAAACGTCAGTTAAAAAGTTGACAAGACATTTTATTTATTACTGGTGGATTCATTAAGGTATGTAGCAGGTATGCAACGATTTTACAAATAGTTTTCTTGCATAACTTTTAATTGCCTTATCAGAAAAAAAAAACGAAATTTAGTATGTAAGCTAATCTTACTAACGTCTTCAAAATAGTCTAAAACAATTTTGTTGTAAATTCAATAGGGGAGCCAATATTTCAATGTATCAAAATTTACATGGGATTTCCTATGGCCAGTCTGGCGATGCACCACTCGGTATATATTTCATTGTTGTGGCGGATTCATATTTTAAAAGGTACTTGCCGGATTTATTCGCCAGTAAAAATTTTATACAATGGGACCGCTTCGGTCCTGGTCCCAGGGTATAGCGACTATAGCCATATTTACTGCTATGGCTGATTGTCAGAAATAGAAAAAAAAACAAACACTTATCTACGTTTTGGTGGCAAATCAGCCACTGTTATTAAGATTAACTTAAAGGAAAAATAAAATTAAATTTGTATAAATTTTCATATAAAATAAGGAAGATTTTGAGAACTTTTAGTTATTATTTATGATGTTTTGTCATTAATAGGGGTGAGTACACTCAGTCGCTATGCCTCGGGATCAAAACCAAAGCGGTCCCATTGCATAATAACTTTTCTGACGAGAATATCCATTAAAAACTTATTACGTACAGGTAAGGTCAAAAAAGCATCATGTGGTGCGGATCAAAGAGTTTTTAGAATCTTTTAATCCCATTTGATATCCTGTTGGTGCGGACAATCGACCCCGGTTTAAAGATAGGACCCATTCAAATTACAGATAAGATATAATACTAAATTTGAAATTATCTTTGTTTTTCGACATAGTCAACGTGTAATCAAACTCTTGGCATAAGAGCAAACAACTTAAAAACACGTAATTCTGATTAACTAACCACTTTTATTAGTTTGTCGTATAAAAAGCCGGTTCCTTATTTTTTGACAGACAGAAATTTTTATAATTACAAGATTTACAAGCGTTAGCAACTTAAGAAAAAAATATAATAAAAAATGGTCATAAAATTGTATTATGTTGACACTAGTCCACCATCCAGGGCCGTCTTAATGACAGCAAAAGTTTTGGAATTACCTGTTGAAATAGTGAGATTGGATTTCAGGAAAAAAAGAACAACTAACAGAAGATTTTTAAAGGTAAAAACTTGATGTAGCTCAGTTTTATTTTCGTTTCGCAGGTCGTCGGTTAGGTATCGGGGAAAATAACATACGATTTGAGGTAATATAAGTTCGTATTAATACTACTTTTAAAATAATATTGATAATACAGATTATTTTATGGGAAACATCGCAAATTTTTACCCCCATGTCATTTTTGCGAAGAACCTAAGTTATTAAACAAAATCAATTCTTAAAAATCTCGAGTCGCCACCTTGTTCTTCCCTTCGCTTGTCCAAGTTGTCCCTTGACTACAACTCTTGCGTGTGACATAAGCACTTTATTTTATATTATTTATGCTAAATAAAAATACTTGTTTTTAAGTTATAATTATGATATAGTTGATAAAAAAAAGTGTTAATATTATATTGATTTTATTTTCAGCTTAATCCGACTCATACTGTACCAACTTTGGACGATAACGGCTTTGTACTTTGGGACAGCCATGCTATTCTTCCATATTTGGTAGATAAATATGGAAAGGATGATAGCTTATATCCCAAAAACCTAAACGAACGCGCGTTGGTAAACCAAATGCTGTGTTTTGATATTGGAATTTTGTTTCCATCTTTAGAAAACGCGGTTGTAAGTAATAAGTTATATTTCCAATAATTGTTATTTACAGGAATCCTACAGGATACAAATATTTTGGGCTATCATTAGCAGAAACTACACATATTACATGTGAATGTGTGACATTTTTGTCCTAATATAATTTTTGTTGATAAAAGGTAAAAAAAAAATAAAAGTAATTTTTTAAATTAAAAAAATAATTTAGTGATGCGCAACCGAAAATTAAATGAAAAACATTTTTATTGTTTAAACCAATGCTAAAAAATACCCAGTATTTTGGGGCAAAAATGTCAATTGATCCTTATGAATTAGCATATCTACCTAAAACTTTTTAAAAAATAACTTGTTAACACTTTGGTCATAAATCTGGCTTAGTTTTTAAGATTTGAAAAAATAATAAAATAAAAATTATTAAAATTTGGCTTTTAAAATTATAAATAATTTAAAAACTGTCCTAAATTCATAATTTAAAGAATAATTAAAAATAAAACTATGTAAAGTTTGACTTATTGATAAATACGATAAATATAAATACTTAGTTTAAGTAGCTCATCACATTAATTACTGAGATGAAAAAAAAAAAAGAAAATCGTAGGTAGAAATAGCAAACCCACCGCTGACCTTTTTATATTAGATCTTGATTGATTGATTGTTCCGTTTTTTGGCTTTGATTTCTTCCAGGAAATCGTTTGCCAGCTCTCCCCTTTCCAGACACGCGTTGCGGGCTACGTGAGCTTGTCGGGCTCGAAGCCCCCGGAAATTCCGAATTTATCACAAAACTTAGAATTTTCTAAAATATTTTTTTATCTGTGCAAGGCACAAAAAATGGAAGTTTTGTTTATACATACTAACCACAACTAACCACAACTAACCCTTTTTTATTCTGTGGGTAGGATCACCAGCGATCCAAAATCGGTTCGCTTTGCGCAATGCCGTAGCAATGTGACTTCGTGCCAAAATTTAAATAGAAAGCCTGCAATCTTTGTAAATTTTTTGCCATTTTTAAATATTAGGCTTTTTTTAAAGATATGGGCTTTTAATATAACAAATTATCCTAAATTTCAACTGATTTTAGAGTTACAAAACTGCCGAAAAGCAAAGTAAAACGCTAAACAAATTAATAAAATTACCACTATAAACATACGGATTCAACTTAACTTAAAACACATTTTGGCGAGAAGCGGTAACGTGGTAGAAGGTCTTATGACGTCAGTATTACGTGTTTCAAGTGTGAAATTAAAATAATGGAGGATTCGCGGCTTTTCCATTGTTTTGGTGCTTGTGATGTCTGTTTTCTATGGTTTAACGACTATTTGGATTGCAAATTTTTCGATTTAATCAGTTAATTCCCTAATAAATGAATATAGGTACAATTATATTTAAATCATAGAAAAAAAGATTTACTTGTTGACTTGGAAATAGCTAATATCTTATTGAATGGAAAGTTTGGTTTTTATCTTATCTTGTTGACTTATTACTTGACTTTCTAAAGACCTTACATTTGGATTTAAAGTTAAAAGCGTATTAAACGATTAATAGGTGAATTGACACACGCGTGACATACGTAAACCGTTTCGTTTCGCAGAGGATATGCGGGTTAAGCACGGTTAGAATGATGGGAGAAAGAACTCATCAACCAGTAGTTAAAAACGGTATGTCGCGAAAAAATCCTTTTAGTCACATTACTACGTAATAACCCGGCTATCACGTGACAAACGTCATGCGCAAGATCCTACCTTGTATTCTTTGTGCCATGTAAGTTAACAACCTAACTGGTTAAAGTCTGTAACATATTGACTTGTTAATCTTGAACTTCTTTTAAAACAGCTCCAAAAAAAATTGAAGGAAAATTTATTTTAACTAATTACGTGGACAGCCAAACTGAAATAAATATTAGCAGAGGAACGCAAGGACTGGTGACTCCCCGAAGTACTACAAGGAATTCGGCCAGTGCCTGGTAACCAACGCTTTTGTATAATTGCGTAATAAGTTTAAAAAAATGAGCAAACTTTGAGCGACCTAACCACAACTAACCAACGCTTTTGTAAAATTGCGTAATAAGTTTAAAAAAATGAGCAAACGTTTGAGCGAACTATCTAACAAATTGGTAATTGTACACGGAAAGTTTAAAGGATTGAAAGAACATCAACAACAAATTTTGATTGGTCGCAATGTTGGTATAAGGACATGCTTATGGCCTATAAACGATTATAAGTTTTAAAGGTGCGTATTTATTTAGCGAAGTTGCCGCTCAAGGCGGCACCGCGCGGCTTTCTAATTCTGGTTTGACCAGAGCAGTATTCGCTTTGCTGCGCGAACGGGTTAGGTATCCAGGTCGCGCTAAATGGATACGCACCTTTATAGAGAGGCTACACCAAATATTGTTGCCTCTATGCAAATTGGACAGCAGAACCGGAAACCACTATTACGTCATGAAAACATTACGGTTTGAAAAAAGTTCTTAATAAAACCTTAGTACTGTAGCAAAAAATTAATTTATCTTCTCGGCAAAAACAAAAAAATTGTTTTTATTATACTTACCTGAAAATACTAAATTTTTAACTGTGTATAAAATACAGTAAATATGACATTTTCAAAACAGCGCACGGAATTTTTTTTCCCGATCTCTCTTTCCGTGCGCTTATACAAAAATCCATCCATGGAAACTGTTCATAACAACGATTTATTTATTAATGACATATTTTATTTTCTGTCAGTGAAATTTATGCCATTTGCAAAAAATGAATTCAGATTTGGAGGAAAATCCGGATATTTCCGATATTATATTACAACAAGCGGCAGAAGTGAGTGCAAATTTATTACCAGTGAAATTCAGGTTGAGATATGAACATGAATATCACATTTTTACCGAATGGTAGAAAAGAATCAAAATTGTGAGTGACGATATTCTCTTAGTTTATTTTTCTGAAAAAGCCAAATCTATGAAGTCATCCACCTCATGGAGTCGATTCTCCATGTTAAAGAGTTGTTTGGCAATAAAAGAAAATACTCACAACTAATATTCAAAAACTATCGCTTTTTTGAAACGACAAGCTGTAGGATATGTACCAAAGAAATCCAAGGTTCTTACATCAGAACAAGTAACCAAATTTTTATGTGAAGCTTCAGATGGACAATTCTACTAACAAAAGTAATTATTTTAGTGTTTGGCATCTTCGGCGCATGCCGCAGAAATGATTTAATACGTTTGAGTTTAGACGATGTGGAAGATAATGGGCGTTTCCTTGTCGTATTCTTACGAGATGGAAAAACTCACAGGTCAAAAAGTTTTACCATTACCAATGAAAATTGCAAATTCAATCCCTGTACACTTTACCGTAAATACGCAGATCTCCGCCCTAAAAATATGGAGAGTAGAAGATTATTTGTTGCATACCGAAACCAAAGATGTTACGCTCAACATGTTGGGTGCCATACTATCAGTGGTATTCCAAAACTTGTTGCAAAATACTTAAAACTAAAAAATCCCGAAGAATATACCGGACATGGGCTATGGCGTTCTTCGGCTACCATGTTGGTAGAAAGCGGCGGTGATTTGCTCACTTTGAAAAGACACGGAGGATGGCTTTCTTCCAATGTAGCAGAAGAATATATAGAGGAGTCCATACAAAGAAAAATTGAAGTATCCCAAAAGTTGTTTAGGCCTTGTAACTTGGAAACTACAAAATCTGTAACAATCAATCAAGAGAACCAAAACATACACGAACACTCCGCTTCAACATCTTTAGTTCAACAAAAAAAATACAAAAGGGATTAAGCTTCAACAATAATACGAATTGTACAATAAATATAATCATTAATCATAACGGTTCCGTCCAAAATTAATTTTCTTAGATTTAATTAGCTTGTAATTTTGTTGTCAATTTGTTTTTCTGTTTTAAAAATAAAAATAAGTAATCGCAATTTTCTTAAATCATTTTTTGCGATGTTTTTTGTTTATGTTGTTTTCAGGTACCTAAGTATAATAAAAAATATCGTTCATTACACGTCCAGAAATGGATTTTTCCGTACTTACATGACTTCCCGTGTTCGGCTGCACCTCACACGAGAATTGTCACGCGCGCACGGACAACTCGTCATTTCCGTACTGGTAATGAAATATACTATTGTTAAAGCCGTAAATAGAAAAGGAAATACTTTTCCTTATTTAGGACGGAAATTCACGGGTGTATATGAGGTGGAGCATAAAGAAGAATTTTTTTTGGGCTGCAAATACGAGCACACTTTAGAACACAAATTTTAAAACTAGCCTATTAGCAAAAGAAAATAGGGTGTGGACTGCCTTCTAAAGTGTATGTTGTAGCAAATTTCTAGGTAACAAGAAATAGGAAAAGACAGATATACTTAAAAAAACTTATTTAATCTTACAAGAGTTTTGGTTGCAGTAGCATGTCACTTAAGCTCCGATCCGAATTAAAAGTGATATTTATAGTCTGTCACAAAGTATATCGTTATGGCTTTTTACGGTACATTCCCCAATAAACCTTTAACGATTTTATTACCTATTGTTATTGGGTACACCCATTTGTTCATAAGGGCAGGGGTGGGCCAGGTATTTCTTAAGTATTAACCATTAGGCATATAAATATTTTGGCTAATATTTTAGTGGCAGTGTTGAATAACCGTTTTTACTGTGCGTTTCGAAAAAGTTGTTTTACGCGAATATTACTATGTCGCGTCGAAATCATTTGTCATTAGATGCAAAACAGGTTGTGAAATGTGTATAAAACTTTAATCAGTAGAGGTCTAATTAAACAAGAAGCTTTAAAAGAAACCTGTCTACTTACAAAAACTCCAATATCATCGATAAGGGATATTATTATTAGTGAAGAATTGAACAAAAGAAAAAAACGTAATTTTCAATCTCACCGTATAGACACTAGTAATCAGGACCTAATAAGAAGGAAAATATATTGTCTTTATGAAAGCGGAGTTATTCCTACCTTAGATAGACTGAAAAAGAAGCTAGACGAAGACGAAACCAATATAAATATTAGCCGTGCCACCCTCCATAGAGTTGTTTGTAAAATGGGATTTAAATACCGCAAAATAGACAAAAGACAAGTAGTAATGGAATCGCACAGATTACGCACTTGGAGATTTAATTACCTTCAAGAAATTAAAAGATATAGGTTAGAAAACAGATCCATAATTTACCTTGATGAAACATGGTTCGATACACACGACACAGTATCCAAAGGATGGGTTGATTCCAGTCAAAATTATCAGACGAGAGCACCTTCAAATAAAGGAAAACGCATTACCATAATACACCCTGGTTGAGAAGACGGATTTGACCCAAACTGCTTGTTGTTGTCTGCAAAGAATATTAAGGATTCTAGCTTGGATTATCATGAGTATACAAGTGCAGAACTTTTTGAAAACTGGTTTCAAAATTATCTTTTAAAAAATATTCCAAACAACAGTGTAATTTTCATGGATAACGCAAGCTACCACAGACGTCTGCTACACAAAGCACCAGCTTCATCAAGTTCAAAAACTGAAATCCAGGAATATTTGTTAGAAAATGATATTTATTTTGAATTCAGTTACAAAAAAACGCATTTTTTGGAAGTCCTAAATTTATATGCAATTAAAAAACAATATAATATATGTGATAATTTGGCTGAACAGGCTGGGCATACTGTTTTACGGCTTCCTCCGTATCACTGTATGTTTAACCCCATAGAGCATTTGTGGAACCAAGTAAAATCAAAGATCAGAGCAGAAAATGTTACACCTACTTTAAGTCCCAGTGTTATAAATTTGATAAAAAAATGTAATTACTAACATACCAGTTGAGAGCTGGTAAAATTCACTACAGCACATTGTAAAAATTGAGGACTCTTACATTTCTATCGAAAACAACATAAATCCTATTGTAGTAAATCTCAATGATGACTCTGATAGTGAAACAGAATTAGATTTAGATATTTAGATTAAAAATGTAATTATGTATAGATAATGCAGTTATAAATTTATTAAAACTTTGCGTATATTTAATTTCTTAATGTAATTTTAAGATTATACTTACCTAAATAAACAATACATTATAAATCTTTATATTATTAAAGTCCGTCCCCAATGTTCTATCCTTTAATACCTACCGATCCGCAGTTATATTGCTGTCGGCAGGTATAATCCATAAATGAAGACAAGAGCTGACACGTTATACTTTGAGACAGACTATACCCATCTATCAACCGGATAAAAACTATTTTTTATTGCATATAGTATATAAACAAATGTATTGTGAATCTGTTGCCTAAAAATTATGGTCAAGGCTATAATTAATTTTTAAAACATGTTTGAAAAATTTTTTGAACCCCTTGTTTGTTATTTTTTTTTTTTTAATTCTACATGACCGTATTGATATACCACTATTTATTATTATATTATATTATTATACCGAATTTCATAATCGAAAATAATTGTAATAATTTTTTAAATTTTAATTTCAGTGTGTTTTCTTTGGGATTGCTCGCCTTACAATTTTTTAGAAAATGGAACCACTTTGGTCCAGGTCTCGGGGTATAACGAACTGAGCCTGCTTAGCCCTATCGACCCCTATGAACTAGTAGATCGCCTGCAACGAAAAAAAAACCCCAAAAAATCCAAAAAAATTAAAAACACTAATCTACGTTTCGGTGGCAAGTCGCCACCGTTGTCAAGATAAAATATTAAAAAAATAGAAATTTAAAGTTAATGTTAAAAAAAAATTCGGATTAAAAAGTTAGGTAATTTTGACAGATTTTTATAATTATGGCGTTTTGTCATAAATTTAAAAATATGCAAGTTCATAGAGGTCAATAGGGCCGAGCAGGATCAGTTCGTTATACCCCGGGACCTGGGCCGAAGTAGTCCCATTTTCTAAAAAATTGTAAGGCGAGCAATCCCCAAGAAAATATACTGAAATATAAATTCGCCACGAAACTATAGACCATACTTTTAAATTTTAGGTTTTAATCATTTCCAATGGCTTTGGTTTGAAATTGAATAAAAAAATAGTGGTTTATTAGTACTGTCATGTACAATAAAAAAATAAGAATTGGCATTATACAATGAGAATCAAATATTTTTCTAAAAAAAAATGTTTAAATAAATCATAGCCCTGCCCATAATTTTTTAGTAACCCATTCGCATTACATTTGTTTACATGCTATATTTGTTAACAAAAT
Source organism: Listronotus oregonensis (assembly GCA_019359885.1). Classification (NCBI taxonomy): domain Eukaryota; kingdom Metazoa; phylum Arthropoda; class Insecta; order Coleoptera; family Curculionidae; genus Listronotus; species Listronotus oregonensis. The sequence continues at coordinate 864 of JAHBCN010021117.1, read as the reverse complement.
GTTTTTTATTATGTTGGCAAATGGGTGAAGGTCGTCTCTAATCCAGATCTTAGACTATTATACTATATTTATTTAATATTATATTCGACATTTTATATATTTTCTCTTCTCTTAAAACCTCTTACAGTAGATATACAAAAACTCAAAAAATATCAGGAACAAATTTTAAAAAATGCAGGACACTGTTAAACCGGGTGGTGGATCGCCAGACTGGCCATAGGAAATCCCATGTAAATTTTGATACATTGAAATATTGGCTCCCCTATTGAATTTACAACAAAATTGTATTGAACTATTTTAAAGACGTTGATAAGATTAGCTCACATTCTAAATGTCTTTTTTTATGATAAGGCAATTTAAAGTTATTTAAGAAAAACTATTTGTAAAATCGTTGCATACCTGCTACATACCTTAATGAATCCACCAGTAATAAATAAAATGTCTTGTCAACTTTTTAACTGACGTTTTACTTTGTATTAGTTATTTTAAAATGTTTTTCAGTATTGAAGAGAAAATAACAATGATTAAATGGTATTACATGGAAAATAGTTATCGAAGAGTATCCGACATGTTCTCTACGTTTTTTCCTGACAGACACATTCCAAGTAAGACAACAGTTCAAAATATCGTTCATAAGTTTGAGACAAAAGGTACTGTTATTAATAACTGCAACTGCTTAGAGCGAAATAATAATGTACTCGATGGAAGAGCTCAAGAAAATAGTGCCGATTTAGATGTTTTACTTCATGTAGAAGAAAATAAAGGAATTAGCACCAGGCTTCTTGGCAAAGTTGTAGGAAATGATCACAGCACAGTACTACGCAAATTAAAGAAATATAAATATCATCCGTAAAATATCAAAGA